>PVIU01006382.1:11814-102609 GCA_004026605.1 Ondatra zibethicus
CCCGGTGCCATTATCATTGGCTTCTCAGTCAGTCCCCATTGTCAGTCATATTCAGAGAGTCTGTTTCGATCACATGCTCGTTCAGTCCCAGTCCAGCTGGCCTTGGTGAGCTCCCACTAGATTGGGCACACCATCTCAATGGGTGGACGAATCCCTTGCGGTTCTGACTTCTGTGTTCATCTTCTCCCTCCTTCTGCTCTTCAACTGGGCCTTCGGAGCTCAGTCCAGTGTTGGGAACCACTTTTTAAAAACCTTACTAGACTCTGATCCTGCTGTCCTACTACTCCATAAATATCCCAAATTTCATCTGAAATCATACATTTTTTTAGAAATATCTATTGGAGCTTTGTGTGAGTGAGTGAATGAGAGAGAGAGAGAGAGAGAGAGAGAGAGAGAGAGAACAAGCACATATGCATGCCTCTTTCTGTGAAGATGGTTGAGTAAAAGAAAAGAGATGTTGGTTTTTTATTTCCTGGCTCCTAATGGCCTTATTTTTCCACTGGGAACAGAAAGGGCCAGACTTCCCTCAGATCCTGAGTTTACCTTCCTAATGACAATTTGGTTCTTCCACATTATATACAACAAAGCACATGCCTTGTTAGCTTGAGTATTATGTGGTTCTCTTGGTCTAGGTGCATCTTTCGCAGAATGTATCAGGAACTGGCTTCTGAGAGTGTTGGCCTCACTCTAGCATCACACTGCTGGAAGTTGGAGTAAATAGAAGACAAATAAGAATTAGAAAGAAGTTGAGCCCAAAGTTGTATCTTCTGACCATTGCCTCAACCTAACAGTATCATTTCCAAATTTCCATCCAGTTCTTGTCTGTAATTTATGCGTTGCATACTTGCAACTGTGCATCATGTAGACTTTCAGTATGATCTTTTCTATTAGACTTTATACAATTCCTCGCATAGTTAAGGACTTTGTGACTTCTTTTTAAAAGATGACATCATGCCCTAAATTAATAACTTACAATTCATTTAATTATTCTTCTGCTGTAGAACATTTGCATCATTTTCAGCTTAATTTTCAATCATATGTAAAATGTTCTGACAAAGAGATTTATAAAAACACAGCTGTCCCTCTTCTGAATTATGTTTTTGGAGAAATGACTGATTACTGAGAATATTCAAAAGCATAGTTTTGAATATTGATGCATATTTTTCAGCAATAGATTTTATATGAAGTCTGAAATTTATACAGTATGGTGAGTGGCTCTCCTTGGAAGAATATAAAATTGCAAACATGGACTTCTAGGTAACCTCCTACCTTGAGGTGACTCCACAGTGAAAAACCATAATCTCAGCCTGTATCCAGTTTGTACTGTTAGACAGATGCTTCTGGATGTTGTAACAGTAGTCCTTTATCAGTAGGAAGTGAAAATTTCTTCTCTCTGAGGATTAATGAGTACTCTGTGTTGTAGTTTTCATATGCCAGTTAATTCAGCCATATTTAGAGATTCTGTTTTTGTGTGCGCCTTTTGGTTGTTGGGACAACACATTTTACTATCTGTTATTGCTCCATAACAAAATATTCCATAGCTCACTGTTCAAAATAACAGCGTTATTGTGTTTGAAATTTGATGGCCAAGATTAAATGAGGATTGGCTGTCTTGTTCTTCTGTTTGGCTTTCTAGTTGAAGCTATTATTTCCATCTTCTGCAGGATACAGATGGCCTCACATTCATGTCTGATATTTGGAGGGGAATGAATAGAAGCCAGTATTCAGTTATGAGCTTTATGAGCTTTCTTCTACATGGTGCTTTTGGGACAATTCAACTTATTACTTGGCAGCTACTAGACAGCTGTTTCTGAGTAGGCCAAAGCTTCAAGAATCTTTGAGCAGAAGATACAGAATTTTTTTACTGCTCTAGATTTGGAAACCCCTAAATTCTTTCTTTTTAACTAACATACTTTTATATGTCTCTATGGCCAATGCAGATACAAAGGAAATCTCAATAAGAAAAGCAAATTATCAAAGGCCATCTGTAACCTACTACAGGCTGGTAGTGCTTCCCTGGATGTTTACAATTTGTATAAATTATCCATTCCATAACGTCATGTACTAGAATGGTATATATGCAAGCAGAATATTAATGAGTTTTCATGCGAACAAGGAAAATAGATATGGTATCAATCTGTAACCTGCATGAAATTATTACACATGCTTTTAAGAAAGTATAAAATATTTTATAATAGTAAGCTTAAAAAATATCACTAGTTTATTGTATTTTACATTGTTCTCTATTGTATATTTAAGTAGCTTATTTATCTTTCTGTTAAAATTTTTATTAAATTTATTTTGCATGTATTAGGGGGGTGCACATGCTACAGTGCACACAAAAGTTGTGCCAGAGGACAACTTTTGGAAGCTGGTTCTTTCATTTCATCATGTGGGTTTTTGAAATAGAATTCAGATTGTCAGGATTGGGAAGAAGCACTTTTTTTCTGCTAAGCCATCTTGCCAGCTGAGGAAATAAAAATAATATAAATTTTAAATAATTGTCATTATGGCAAAAACAAAAACTGCATAAACGTTATGAATGCAGATAATGTTTCATGGTGCCCCACATCCACCTCCTTCCTTCTTGCTCTTCTATGTATTGTAGGCTTCAGATGCCCTCCAATCTATTCTTCCAAATTTCTATTTCAGGATTTCAGTTGGATTTTGCCCAGAAGAGGTCCTGAAAAGAGACTGAGAAATTTAGAAGGGAGAAAGTCAGTCACTTGTTTTTCCAGTTTCTGAGCCTTCCTGGGTGGCAACAGATAGCTGTGGACCCCAGTGCCCATAACTCGAAAGTCTTCCTGGTATATAGTCATTCATGTTTCTGCTCAGTGGTGCTCCCCTGACCTCATTCAGGGCCTGTATGCAGAGGCCATGTATCAACTCCCATGAAGTAGAATGTCTGTTCTAAAAGCAGATAGCTCAGCCAGGCTGTATTTCTAGATTGGCATGAAACACACCTCACTTAACTGTCCCAACACCTCACTCATGTTTCCAATGCTTTTAGGGGACCAGCTTTCTTTGAGTTTCCAAGATATCTTGAGTCACCTTTGAATAGCATTAATAAGTGGCCCTAGGAATTTCCCACCACCTCCTTCCTTTTGTTTTTCACATCATGGGGATATTAGATGATTTCTATAGTTACTAACATATCTTGATTAACACAAGCTGTTTTTCCTCTTTCAGACTCCAAATACCTTTTGAACAACTTTCTCTGTTTGAAATAGCTCACACAGTTTCTGTTTTCCTTACTGAGCCTTGACAATATGGCAGTGCTGTGCTGCTGCCAGGCATTTGCAGACGGGGGACTGTCCAGTGAAGAACACAGATTCGTATGGTTGGTATAGCAAAAGGATGACTGTGTGAGCAAGCCTTTTATAACATATGGTTGTATATTTTCCATGTTTCTTTATGCCATTCCTAATTTGTGGGCTCTGTATACAAGTGTACCAATTGTTCTTCTCTAGGAAGTATGGTATTTTCACAAAACAGAGAGTAAACATCCTTAGGAACCCTACTCATTCTTTCTTGTCAATGCTACATTCAATTTTGAAGAAGTTAAAGTCACAGAAATGTATCTACTGTTTTTTCTGTCATTAGAATTTCATGTACAGACTCTCACATCAAAACGTGGGTTATTATTAGGAAAAGACATTGCAGTGAAAACACTTCCATTTTTCTTGATTTGGAAAATTAAAAACAGAATTCTCTGAGTTGACCCTTTGAAGCCATGAACTGTTCCAGAATTTTCATTCTTATAATTAACTGTGCAAGTATTAAAAATGAGAAAAAGGTAGTCACTGATTTCTTTGAATTGAAAAATTAGCAAAGAGAAATCTTTCTTCTTATGTCTTGGCACTTACATTAATTTTTCAATTCAACAAAATTTATATTGAAAAAAATTATTTCATATTATCAGATAATAATTTATTAAGTAATATCTGTATATCAAATATTTTGAAAATACTTAAATGATTAAAATAATAAAATGTTTTAACTAAAGAAGAAACTTCAAAATTAAATATTTATTTATGAAAGATAACAATAATTATTTTTTATATTTAGCAGATAAAATTAGCCTAGTATATTTGAACAAAAATATAAAACCAGGTTTCTTTTTATGCCTGATCCTGTGGTTCTAGTAGATATATTCTTATGCTAGATTTGATTATTTTCTTTTTATCTTTGTAATACCACTTACTAATAATCAATTATTTCTTAAGTCCCCCCTTTATTGTTAAATAAATCTTGTATTTGAAAAATTGGTCTTAGAAAAAATAGAAGTTTCTCTATTGAAGTCATTGCTGCTGATTTTTTAAAATACTATTTCATGTGACTGCCTTTGTAAGCTGAGGTCAAGTGCTGGGACTTCATTTGCAAGCTAGGTCAAGAATAGACTATTATATTTGTTAGAGTGGGCCTTATGAAAAATGAAAGGGCTAGAAAATCATGTTACCAAACACTGAGTCTCAAAATCATTTAGGCAAGAAAGTGCCTGTGGTTTTCATCTCTCGGCACTTTCAACACAAATATCACGTTCAACCCAGAGTTAAGTAGCACAAGGTTTATACACTAGGTACATCGGAAACAAACCTAGCATGTTTTTCTTTTTATTTTGATATAATGTTACCCATATTATCCTTTGTGACCAACCATTTGAGGACGTGATAGTTTAGTGGACATTCACATATACCACTTTGTCTCAGAGCAAAATAATAGGACAGGGTTACTCAGTCACAAAAGAATGTATTTGAGTCATATAAATGTTAAATAATGTCACAATGTATTACAAAAGGAACATATCTGTAGGGGATTTATTGTAGGATTGTGTGGGAAAATGACTCATATGGCATTTGCTCTAGCTATTTATACGTTGAGTCAAAAGACACTGAGTTATGTTGATACTCCATTTATGATCTAGGGGTAGTTTAGTTATAGCAATCAATATTTCCCATGACATTGAATCAATATACTTACTTTGAAAATTATTTTGTAACTTTCAAATTTGCCTTTTTGCCTGGTGAAAGTTGCCATAGTGTATACATATAATCTCATCATTTTATACTTCAAAATTTGTATATTATTTAAAGTTGAGAAACCCGAAGAACAAGGGCAGGCAATGGAGTACAGTTATGTCACGCAGGCCTTTGTACGATAGTAAAATCAATCCCTTGTAAATCTGTGACTTTGTTCATTGCTGCTGTGCTTCACTTTTTGTTGGTTTTATTGGGAGGCATGGTGAGAGAACTTGTCTTTGACATCTATAAAAGCCAAGAATGATTGAATAGCATGAATTTTAAATGTTACCCACTTCAGGACAAAATATCAACCAACCAGCCTGTCTCAATGACAATTATGTGCTCTTTTAGTATAACACACCTTACATCTACTCATATGTTCTTGGCTAGAGATAATGACAAAGTCCTACCTGGCTGATAGAGTAGATAGAACGTTTGTCCTTGTCAAAAAAGGCAAAGAGGTAAAAATGTTTGCTGGAAGGCATGGATGACTGCAACAACTTTAGACACACCATTATGTGGAGGTGTATATCTTCATGGAATTTAAAAATATTCTTTAAGATTTTTTCCCTGAGGAATCTGCACTAAACTCATTCTTCCTTTTTTTTATTCAAAAATAACAATTCAAGTTCCTCAAACGAATTATTTAACATTTTTATTTTTGTTGTATGAAGTCTCCCAAAGTTTCCACATAGTACTTAAATAATACTCCCAGTGGAGTTAAGTATAATGAATGACTCATCTTCCATTTTCAGTATCTTTGACTCTTTGTTATTTTTGCCTTTTTATTCAATATGATGCTGCAGTTTATATGTATAAACTGCACATAACTTCTGACCACGGCCTGACCACAGCCATAACTTCAGTCAACCTGACTGTTGTTGGGTTGATTAAAATAATAATTTATTTTAACTTTTAATATTTGGTATTATTTAGTAAATGTCTTGGACTTTTCAACCAATTTTCCTATTGAAGGTTCCCTAGACTCTTTATGGTGCTGCTGGTATTAAATTTATCATACTTTATTGAAAATTTCACAAAACATATAAACTATTCTTTCCTACCTCATACCAATCAAAAATATTTTCAGTCTTTGAGAGTTTATGGAAAGGCCTCACAGGAAGTAAGGAAAATAAATGTGAGAAGTCAAAAATTTAGGCTTTACTTCTGGAACAATTACATCTTATGTTCTGCAGTGGCTGAGGTGACTTGGAGGTATCTCAGCTGTCATTCCTTCAGAAGACTCAGGGCTCTCTACATGAGGATCCAAAGACTCACATGTGATTCTGTGTGTGTCGTTGAGAATGTGGACTGGGGGCAGGGATATTAGGATTTGGCTCCACTTCTGTTCTTTTCCAGAAGTATGATGTTGGGTAAGGAGCTGGTCTTTGTGCACTGCAGTTCCTAAACTAGAAAGTGTTCACAGCTGTGTCTCTGATAGGTCCCACAGTGCGGCTGGGAGAGTAAGAGGTACAATGGCAGCCAACCTTTTCTGGAAGAGCTGTTGTTAGATACTACTCAAAGGAAGAAGTCTGCCTTAGACAGCCCCTTCCTTACTTCTGCTGGATTGTTCTCATTTACATTCTAGTCTCTATTATCTCAGTTTACTAACTGCTTTAAAACGCTAAAGGGTTTAGTTTTTACTTTGTTCTCTACTTCCATCCTATACCCTTAAGACGAAAACAGACCCCGTTCCATGTTTCTTCATAGATTAAAGACTGTAGAAGGAACATTTCTGCTTCTGAGAATTTTGGAAACACCACTTGTTCTCAGCTAGGATAATCCAAACCAGTTGAAGAGGGTTTCTTAGTTCTTGTCCCTTTTTGTTTTCAGTTACCTGACATTTTCCCTCAGCTTGTTTCCTTAACTGAGTTTAATTTGAGGTGTTTCTCTTGGATATGATTCAAATATCGGAAGCTGTGTATTTGAGAATTATAATACGATCTCCTAAGGCTCATACTGGGTTCCCTAGGGTACTGAGAGGATCGTAGTAAGTGGCTTCCTTTTGTTATTACAGTAACACGTGCTAAGCCTTTACTCAAGCAATCACTTCTTGGTGACCCAGATTTAGTTTTTCCTACTTTTTAAATACCAATAGTAATAAATGATTGTTCATAATCTTGACAGAAGGCTGAAAATGATATGTGTTGTATAGTCAACTAGTGAAGTAAATGTCTGCTGATCATATTTGAAAGGCCTTACACAGCTGAATGTCTAAATTCAAATTGATGGCATTTTGGCCTCAACATTTAAATGTGCAGCCAAATATTGGACATCATTATTATAATGCTGCTGATGATAAAGTTTTGAAGAGAATAAAAAAGAAGTTAAGTATTAGTTAAGATATTTAATTTTCTTTTTTTGACTAGTTTTCTTTGATTGACCTTGCTCCTCATTCAAAAAGTAATTTGTTTCTTTAGGAGAGAAAGTAATATAATTTTCTCAAAATTTAGTCTATGTTTTTGGAAACTACACTCCACATGAAATTTTATTTTAATTAAGAGAAAGCATGTTGGTGAACCTGTAAATATATAAGCCACAGATGTCTTGTATGCCTCAAATATCTCTAATATGTGAGGAAAAGATCTATTTTCCCCCTCTGCTGATGATTCTTGTGAGCAATTATTCAGGAAATGTCATGGAAATAATTTTGATAGACGGAATGACATAAGCCAGGTGGATGGAGTTAGAAGCTCATAAGCTCTCGTTGCTTGTTCCTGTCCTATCATTTTAAGCAAAGTAAGTGTCAAGGGCTTTATCTGGGAGGAGAAAAGAAAGATGTGTGGTGAGGAGAACGAGAAGTAGAAGAAAAAAGTCACTTCAGAGAATAAAGACATAGTTAGGTGAAAGATCTGTGATTTGGTATGTTCTTCCCAGAGCATAATGAAAGGTTATGGTCACATAAAGCTATAGTCAGTTTTAGTGTTAGGTCGAGGGCTAGATGCTGTCAAATTTAGATTTCTTTTTATTAGATCAGTATGCTAGAGCAAAAGTGAGCTTGGGATTTGCAATCAAATGCACATGATGCTTAGTGATTAAATAAATGAAAGCAGAGAAGGGAGCAGGTGAGGACATTTGGGGATATAAAGCAGTTGAAAGTTAGAATCAAGTATTTAAAGTCCCTGACTTAAGTAATTGTTGGCACTGGGATATTATAAGGAGACAGGGTTTAAGTGAGGTTAAATGGAGCCTAAAAAGAAGATGTAGAGAATTTCTCTTCTGCATGAATTTTATAGTCATTTTTTACTCCAAGTTAAATTACCACCAACCAAGATGCCTAAAATGAACAACCACCTCTCAGTTCACTGTTCTCTACAGCAAGTCTAGCACAATTAGGTGGGTCTCCTCTTTCAAAGGTATCTTAAAGCTTACATAAAAGTTTCACTTGAACTAAATTCTCCTGATAGTTGCAGTGAAAACACTCTAAACTTATTTATGGACTGTACAGAGTTAGTTTGCAGGAGTAGAAGGATGACTGGAATATTTGCTTTCTTGATGTTTAGTTTTTGAGTTATTTGTATATTCTACATATCAGTCCTCTGTTTAAAAGGACTGGCAAAGGTTCCTTCATTCTGTAGGCTGCCTTTTCATTTGATTGACCTCGATATGATATGGTAGTTGTAATCATGAACACACACACACACACAGACACACACGCAGTTGCTGTGACTACCAGCATGGGCCTTGGAAAGACGATAAAAGGAAAACAAGGCCATGAGTGGGAAAGGGGACTAGTTAGGAGGAAGAATGGGGTCAACAGGGGTGTTGTGTGTGTGTGTGTGTGTGTGTGTGTGTGTGTGTGTGTGTGTGTGTGTGTGTAGTATGGTAGTGAGTGACCATGAACATGATGCCTTGTATAAAAGTGCAACACTCAGAAATAAAAGTAAGAGAATTTTCCAGTTATAGCAAGGGGTCATGCACAGTTCCAAAAGCCTGCCTACATCCTTCAATATAAGGCCCCCTCAGTTCTGCTGCCAGCATTTTGCTTTGCAAGGGCTCACTTGAGCCACATACACCCATAAGGGTTTGCTTTGGCTGCATAATATAACAGTTATGCATATTTTACAAGAACAGAAGACAAATTCTAAATCAAGAGAAGATATCTCAAATTGGTGAAAGCCACTAGAATGAGACCATCTTAGAACTCAGCTTCCTGCATTAGTCATACTCAGTTAAATATTTTTTCTCTAGTATAGACAAGCTGACAATTTTACCAAGTACAAGCTTTACAAGAACTATGTGCAATTTGTTTCTTAGATTTATAGCATTTGCCTTCACAGGTACTCTATTGTTGATGGATGCTATAAAGTGGTATAAGAGACCATGCCCAATTGAGCTTGTATCTTAAAGGCTATTGGCTGATGTAATTTCCACAGTACCTCTTCCTTTTGTCTAAATAAGAGAGTTCTAAGACTAATACAAAACTATATAAAATAAAAATATCAAGTATAAAAGTTAGAATTACAACCAGCATAAACAATATCAAGCAAGAAACATTCGCTAAATGTTTCAATAATTATGCTATCCTAAGGAATCTAAGTCTTGTATTAGAAATGACTTGGCTAAGTCATGAGAGGAAAGTAACTATGACTATCTAGTCTTCAACCCCATCAAAGACCTGAGAAAGGAAATAATATACTTGAGTAAACAGGAAGTACAATCAAGCAACATCCAAAACATGCAATAAATGATAGAAACAACTGGCTATCTGGGCAATCACCCAAAGTCTCATTTGTAATGTTGAAGCAACCAACTTTGGCTAAGGCCTAGGGTAACTGAAAGACCATTTTCAAAGACAGGAAAATTTTCAAAACCATCTTACACTGTCTTGGCAAGAGTTGACAGCCTCTTTTCTTGTATCCTGCTTAACCTGTTCGAACACCATGCATTTTGTCAGTGGTCGAGGCATGGACAGTTCTTTGCACAAAGGCTAGTTTTGCCAAGAAGAAAACAAGTTCCAAGTGGAGTGTCTTCTGTGCTCAACATTCTCTCAGAAATAGATCAGTGCTGCCAAGAGCAATAGTGTCTCACATCAAAAGAACCCTAGTTATTTAAATGCTATGTTCTACAGTTCTTTAAAGTGGTTGCAGATTACCTGTCTATGCAGAATACAATCTCTATGTATCTAAAGAGCCTGATTAGCGTAACTGTAAGTATGACAAACATGAATGACTGTTGACTTATAGTTCTTAATACCTATATAGCTTAAAGACTAAGACTTCATATTATAATATTAAAAAATCTTTAAACAACTGTGCAACAAATGAGGACAATGACCTCAAAATGTAAACAATGTATAAATATCTTGATCAGAGGGAGAAATGTATAGTGCAATATGATAAATATATCCTAAAATTGTATCAATATACAAAATGTGTTAAGCAGAGGTAGAAGCATACAGGCATACAATATGACAAAATAACTTTGCATAGGTGTACAAATATTGTAAACAGAAATAGGAGCATATTCAATATAACAAATATAATTTGAATTTGTATCAATATACAAGAATCTATTCCAATGTAAATTATCTATAAATAATAGCTCACAAGTATTCACTCTATGACTCACTATCATTATTAGTGTGAGTAAGCTCACACTAATCTGCCTATTATCCCATCTAATTCTCCCCCCCCCTTTTTTCCAAAGAAGATCCCTGATCCTATATAATTTCAACCCCAGCCCCGAGCCCTATACCAGTTAATATTACCTGTAATTGATGTCCCTAACCCTGAGGACAAACTTTGTTGGGAGAGGGGATGTCGTTTTCTAGAATTACTTCCAGCTCTCATGGGGGCGATGTTCTTTCTGTGGGATCCTGTAAATCTAAAATGATGGTTAAGTTTTAAAATTACTTTCTGGTATAATTGCAGATAGTCCCTGAGTAGTAGATAGGGTTTTTCTGAAGCTCATATTTGAAGTTCTTGCCAGAACATGTAAAAAGGTACACCATTTTAGCTAACCAAGTTGGAATCATTTTGAGCATCTGGTACCCAAAACTGATCTTAAAGTAGCACTATCAGCATCATGATGTCATAAAAACCAGGTGAAATCATTGTTGTGAGGCCCCTCTTCCTCCTGAAAACCTCAAAGATTACTGCAGGAAAATCTACTGTTCATTGTGGAAAACTTAAACATTATTCATATAGACATAAATTCAAAGAAAGCTATGATAGAGACAAAAATAGGTATGGAGAGAAATAAAATTTTTCCTAACTTTTTCTTCTTTCTGTCCCATACAAGATGGCTCCTGGTATGAGACAGAAACTCTGAATTTTTCTTTTAACAACTATATATGTATGTATGTATGTATGTATATATACGTATATATAAATATCACCATATATATATCACCATTGTCCAATTCCAAAGCCAGCTTTAATTTTTAAGTAGAGCTACATACATGTTCAGGAATTGAAATTTTACCTTGCAGATTATACAGCACCATCAATCAGATTTCTTTTTGCTTGGTGATTTTTTTTCTGGATAGTTATCTTTTCTTCTTTAGGCATCTAAAAATCCAAGGTCTCTCAATATTTGAAGATGAGTATTTTCCTGCAAATGTGCCTCAACCCTTACAAGGTTTCCTTACCACCTGTATAATTATCACCTCTGTTGATGAGCTGTTATTTCTGTCTCAAGAGGATTCTCTTTTTCAAACCAAATCTTTATTAATTTTGACGGTATCCATAGCTTTTTTTCTCCTGTGGAAACAAGAGTGAAACCCCTTCCCCAACATAACACATCTCCTTGTTTCCATTGTGAGGTCAACACATCCTTAAAATACACCGGCTGATTAATTTCAGAAGTTTTCTCTATTATCCAATGGCTCTCTACTGCCATTGTTCCTTTCTCATTAGCATTAAGAAAATTCAAGATTAATAAAGCACCGTGTAATCTATTTCTGGGGTATTTTCCACACCTTTCTGTTTGTTTAACATAGCCTTTATAGTTCGATTTGATCTTTCTATAACTGCCTGACCTGTAGGATTGTTTGGTATACCTGTAATATGTTTTATATTATAATAAACGAAAAACTGTTTCTTTTTTAAATACATATACTAGACCATTATTTGTCTTTATTTGTGCATGTATACCCATGATGGCCATAAATTCTAATAAATGCATGATTACTGAATCAACCTTTTCTGAGCTCAAAGCAGTTGACCATTAAAAACCTGGATAAGTGCCAACGGTGTGCTGTACATATTTTAATTTTCAAAAATCTGTAAAGTGGAACACATCCATATGCCAGATTTCACTTCCTTTGAGTTATTCCCTGCAGATAGTGGTGTTTAGATATAGAAAGAGGAAGTAGGACATCTCTTTATCATCTCCTTAGCTTGTTGCCATGTAATAGATGAATCTTTCTTTAAACCTTTGCTATTGACATGATTTTTTTTTCATGAAATTCTGAGGCCTTCAGCACATTTCCAATCAATAATTGATAAATTTCAGCATCACTTTGTGCTAGAGCACCTAGAAGACCTGTATGGGAGCAGATGTGTGGTATGTATATGGGACAAATCCTATCACTGATTATATCTTGAACCTGAATGAATAATGAAGTCAATTCTGTATCATCTGGTATAAATTTATCAGTTTCAATATGCAAAAGAACTCTTTCTGCATGTTGTGAATCAATAACTATATTGAGAGGTTCTTTAAAATTCCTTAGTACCATGAGAATAGCATATAATTCTGCTTTTTTGACAGAATTATTAGGGCTTTGTTCCAGCTTACTTAAATCTTCTGATTCTTAGTTTGCCTTTCCTGACATATTTGCATCAGTATAGAATGTATGGGCTCCAGTTATTAGTGTATCACATATTATGTGGGGAAGAATCCAAGTAGTTCTCTTTTTAAGGTTAATTCTATCACTTTTGGAATAATTGCTATTAATCTCTCCTAAAAATTTGCACAAGCTCTGCTAGGATTCATTGTCTTTCCATAATTTTTTAATGTCATCAGTAGTAAAAGGTACTACAGTCTCTGCTGGGTATATTCCTGCTAGTTAACAAAGTCCCAATTTATACCAGATTTTCCTTTTATTGTTTATATGGTAAAAGATTCATTCTAAGATAGGTCTATAATTCTCTTTCTTAGTATTGTCTTTCTGTGGTTTGGGTATCAGGGTAATTGTAGCCTCATAAAAAGAGTTTGGCAATGTTCCCTCTGTTTCTATTGTGTGGAATAATTTGAGGAGTATTGGTATTAGTTCCTCTTTGAAAGTCTTGTAGAATTCTGAGCTGAAACCATCTGGTCCTGGGCTTTTTTTTTTTTTTTTTGTTTGGGAGACTTTTTGATGACTGTTTCTATTTCTTCAGCAGTTATAGGTCTGATTCATTTGCTTATCTGGTCTTGATTTAATTTTGGTAAGTGATATTTATCCAGAAAGTTGTCCATTTCCTTTAAGTAATATCTTCCCTCTACATTCAAATTCCTATAGGGGAATTCTGGAAGGCAGTATGACTAGAATGCAATTAAGATTTGGTTCTACTGAGCTGGGCAGTGGTGGCGCAAGCCCTTAATCCCAGCACTCAGGAGGCAGAGGAAGGCTGATCTCTGAGTTTGAGGCCAGCCTGGTCTACAAGAGCGAGGTACAGGACAGGCTTCAAAGCTACAGAAAAACCCTGTCTTGAAAAACCAAAAAAAAAAAAAAAAAAAAAAAGATTTGGATCTAACAGATTCAAATGTGTCTTCTGTAATTTCTCTTCAACCAAATTATTTCTCAGTTTCAGCTGTTAATTCTCTGGAATATGGAATATATATTGGAATATATATATATGTGCACATACACACACATTTCTGCTAATTGTAGTATAAGTAACAGCCCATCATATATTTAAAATAAAGACATAGAGTAAGATAATGCTTGATAAATATCGTACTTATTTTAAGATGTAATCCATTTTAAGACACCATTGTTTCAGATAACAGCAAGAAGAGGAGAAGGAGGAGGAAGAGGAAGCACTACACTGACAAACACCAAACCCTGACATCAATTGTCTGATTTTTTTTAATTTTATAATTTTTAAGAGTACTTGGGGCCATGAGAAGGAAAGTATCATAGAATTATGAGCTCTAACAACTCAGTGGCATTGGCATGTTAGTGTCATGTCACATAAAATATAACTTGCTTTAGATTTATGTCAGAGGAAAAGAGTACTAGAGAGAAAAGCACATGTGCACAAAGGGCACATGTTTCTAAGCAGTTTCGAGTTTGAGCATGCAAGGTTTACAGTGGGATATGATCATTGATGATGGCTATTTTCCTGAAATGTATAGAAGTCATGATCACACTGCCTCTCTAACTGCTGACTGGTGCCTGGAAAACAAAAGTGAGGAACATGAAAATGGTAGGGAGGATAGAGGGCATACAGTGAGTAGATATGATTGCAGTTCACTGTGTATAATACTGTCAAAAGTAAAACAGCTTGGCATTTCAAAATTATGTTAAAAATTCATTCCACCTCCAACAAACATAAATTACACAGGCATAAAATAACTGACAAGTGCTTTTGAAAAGCATAGTTTACAAACCTGACATTAGAGCTACAAATGGACAGAAATGTCCTGTTGTATGTTAATAATTTGTTGCTTAGTTTTGGATATTCAAAAGTTTGCATCTTTTGAATATTTAAAGCATTTTGTATAAAAATAATGAGATAGTCACAGAGAGTTGCAAAGATAGTAAAGGTGTTATTCAGTCTTTATGGGACAAAATTAGAATGTCTATATAATATCTGATTCAGGAAGCTGATTTTGGTACAATGCAGACATGTGGCTGTAGTCAGAGACTGCATATTTGTTTCCTGGCCACCCAGACCTGAATAATCGCACAGACACTGTATTAATTACAACACTGTTTGGCCTATTAGCTCAGGCTTTTTATTAACTAATTCTTACATCTTAAATTAACCATTGCTATTAATCTGTGTAATGCCATGAGACTGTGGCCTACCAGTAAGGATCCAGCGTCTGTCACCTTAGCCATCTACATGGCATCTTTCTGACTTTGCCTTCTTTCTCCCCAAATTCCTTCCAGCCTGTCTATACTCTGCCATGCCATAGGTCAAGGCAGTTTATTAGGTAATGGCAATAGGCATATTCATAGCATACAGAGGGTAATCCCACATCATCTCCCTTTCCTGTCTAAATAAAATGGGAGATTTTAACTTTAACATAGTAACATTACATATATAAAACAGTTATCAAGCAAGAATTATAGTTACAATATTTAGTCTACTTACTATTTGACAAATTAAGGAAAATACTCTATCATCTATCCTATCTTTGTGAGTCTAAAGTTTTACTTCTATTTTATCTTTTATCATAACTATGGAAAACTATAACTATCACTATCTGTCTTCAACTCCACCAAAGACCCCAGAAGGATATATTATTACCAAAGTAAACAGGAAGTGTATTGTAAACAACTTCCACAACTCTAGAATTGACAGAGACATCTCGCTGCCTGGACAGGGACTCAAGGTTCTCTTGTAACATTGGGGCATCTATCTTCAGCCTACAGGCCCATAGTATCTGGCAGACTTTTCCATAAATCAGGAAATTTGAAAGGCTGTTTTGACTTTATTGGTGGTTTGTTAGTCACTTCCTTTTGTGTCCTACAGAATGTCTGGCAGATTCTTTTATGAGGCAGGAACCCTAAAAGACAGTCCCATCTTTAGGCAAGCTCAGCAGTCATTTTTCAGTGGATCCTGCATGTCCAGTTCATACAGCATACCATCAAGCAGTACAGGCAAGAGGAGTTTCTTGCCCAAATGGCTAGCCTTATCACATTGAAGGCAAATTTTATACTGGGGTTTTTCAATGCCCATCAACCTCCCTGAAGTAGTTAGAGCTGTCAGAAGCAGACATGTCTCACTGTTGAGAAAAGTCTAAGTTCTTAAAACATTTTAAATGCCATATTCTGTAGGTCTTTGAAAGGTTTGAAGGATACCTATCCATCTGAAATATATCTCTGTATACATCTACAAAACCTAACATGACTACGAGTTGGACTATTATAAGTGACTATCTATTAATCTGTAATTCTGAATTATACATCATATTTCTAAATAAGATATATAAGCATAATATCTTAAACAAGAGTAGAAATAAATATACCTATTGTAACAAAATAAACCTCAAATTTGTATCAATAGATCAAGATCCATACCAATGCAAAGTATTCATTTCTATATCATACCCCTTTTTTTTCTTCTTTAGAAAGACCTTGATTGTGACCACTAACAATTTATAATCAACCTCCTTCAAATGAAAACAAACAATTATAAACAATCATTTTGGGAATTTGGGTGTAGTTTTCTCCAAACTGCTTCCTGCTGTTTGTTGGGCAAAGTATTTTTAGGGTTCACAGAGACCTTTCAGGGGTCTTGTTCCCTCAAACCACATTAGTCTAGAAGGAATCCATAGGTTCTTATCTTCTGTGGAAACAAAAGCTTTAATGTATTTGTGTATGCTTTTATTTCATTTTATTATATTTAATTATGTGTATGTGTGCATGTGTGTATGTACCTATGTGCACAAGAATGTAGGTGCCAGCAGAGGCCAGAGGTGTTGGGTCCTTCTGGAGCTAAAGTTACAGGTAATTGTGAACTTCCTGACATGGGTACCAAAAATTGAACTCAAGTCCTCTGGAAGTGCTTTACATTTCTCCAAACCATTTATTTTTCTCCCAAGTGAGTTCTAGAAGGCAGTTTCACTGTCTTTTAGCCAAAGTTTTAGAATGAGTTTCTTACATTTCTTTCTTGAGATACATAGAGCTTTGTGCTTTTTAGATAGGTTAGTTCTCCACATGATAATTACAGATGAACTGCCAGCTAGCTCTCTGGCAAGTCCTGTCTAATCTTCTTATATCTTTTGACATACATTGCATGTGTGTATTATTTAATTTGAACCATTCCATCAATATTGCTAAGTGCTTACTATCATGAGTGTTGGCAAGTGCTGGGATATAAAGTGACTCAAGCAGTCCCTGCTCTTCAGGAAGTCACACTACAGTGTTCAGTCTGTGATGCTCTTTCACTCACTTGACCATCTGTCCACTCACCCACTTCCTTGCGACTGTCAGTTCCTAAAATTTGCATTAGCAATCATGGATTCAAAGGGGGGTAATCATTAATTATACACATGCTTGTGTGACACAACTGCTCTTTAAAATATAATAAGAGTTCCTTCAGTCCACATTCAGAGCTAATTTCTTAAATAAAACAAACAGTGTTAATCTCCACTGTCCTTGTCAGTCCTAAAACAGACTAATAGCAGTGCCTCTGGTATGACCTGGAATGACAACATGGGCTAAGATGACATGTAGCTAGGATGAATCAGACTCCCTGTGTGCCATAAACTTTGAAGTAAGTAATGGTGAGCAAACACACATTTTTGTGGGTGCCTGATCTCAGTCTCCACCCTCAATTTACTTTGGTGCTGGGATAGAAAATTCTACCTGAACCACAAGAAATAATTTTGCCTAAATTACAGGCAGAACAAATAGATGGTTGTGAGCTACCTCGTGGTCGCTGAGAATTGAACTCTGGAAGAAGAGCCCTTGCTCTTAACCTCTGAGCTATCTCTCCACCCCCCAAAACACCAATCTTAAGGACAAAGTAATTATCCCTAAAGCTTAAAGCAAAAATTATCTTCCAATATGCTTATGCTATTCAAGAGTCAAGATTTTCCTTTACATAATTAAAAGGCTATAAATGGAATACTCTCCCACTAAGTATCTTGGCTAGAGAACTATTGTCTCCAAAGAATGTACATTTTGAACTGCCATTTACTTTATAGACTCAGCAGTGTGCTTGTATAAAACAAAACAAAATGAAATATCCACATTCTTACCACTTCATATTGTTTGGTGGCCCTCAGTATTGTTTGTGTTTTAGAGTATCAGAACTTCCTGGGAGATTATTTATATGTATGTATAATAAATATAAATATAGCACACAATATACTATATAAATAAAATAATATTTAATAATTTTATAAATAAAATGTAATGATATTATACATATACTTGAACTCTGTCTCAAACTCTTGGGCTGGTTTCTTGGCTTCTGTAACTCTTTAAGTTCCAAATTTGATCTCAAATGTAGAGGAATGGTTAAGAGCCAATGTTTCATACAAGTCTATCCTAAGAGGCCAGGCAGCAATAACAGCACAGACCCTCAGCTCTGCTCTCGAGAGAGACCCTGAGCTGGCACCAGGTGTTGCTTTATGCAGAACTCTGGGCATTTTCCCAGTTTCTCCAGCTGATCACAAGGTGCCTGCCTGTCAACTCCACAGAGAAGCAGAGTGTCTCAGCAGAGAGGTAAATCTATTTGCTTGAAGTGAGTATGAAGAGATGGGAGCTCCCACTAACAAAGGATCAAAAGTGCTTTGGGCTGTTTAGTAACTTAAGTTTTAAATTGAATTTATGAAAAAAAAAGATTGATGGATGACTCTGCTGATTGAGTTCTGGTGATTTCCTTTGCGTTTCTTTTCTCAGTCTCTCAGAAATGGATTTAATTCAGTTATAATTAATATATTTGTATATTTATATATACATTATGTTTAGCAGTGGGTATATACAAATGTTGATCTGAGAATACATTTCTGTAGGTATTGAGACATATGATTAATTCCATACATTAACAATGGAGCAAGAATAGGCTGAAAGTCATTAAATTTTATTGCAAAAGACTGATAAATTCATTATTTTTTAATTACATTTTCCAGTGAGATGCAAAGGCTACTGTCAGATTGAACAATAAATTTGACTAGAATAACACTTAAACCTACATAATGTTTATTCTTTTTCTGCTTTCTAGTACTTATTTAATGGTACTTGGGGTTGACCATGTCTGCAAGCATTCCACCCCTGAGCTACATGTATGTCCAGGCCTCCTCTTTTCCAAAGTTCTTTAAGTACATTGTTTGTAACTGCTCATAATTCTGTTTAAAACCATTAGAATTAAGGACAAATATGGTGGGCCATACCTGAAATCCCAAGACTTGGGAAGCAGAGGCAGGAAAATCGGGAGTTAAAGGTTGTTCTTTCCTACACGGCAAATTCTAGGTCAGCCTGGGCTATAAAGAGGCTAAACACGCAATAAGAATTGGCAAAGATGTGCTAAAAAAGGAAAAGAAAATCATGATCGTCTCTTTTTTTGTTTGTTTTGTTTTGTTTTTTGAGACAGGATTTCTCTGTAGCCTTGGGACCTATCCTGGAACTACCTCTTGTAGACCAGACTGGCCTCGAACTCATAGAGATCCTCCTGCCACTGCCTCCTGAGTGCTGGAATTAAAGGCGTGCACCAACGCCACCCAGCTAAGAAAATCATCTTAAGTAGTGCCTAATTTTTATTGAAAGTTCATAATATTTAATTTTTATTTTGAAATTTTAAGATGTAATTTAAAGTATTAGTATTATTTTATCTTTCCTTTGTAGATGAGAAAATTGGTGCTCAAACTAGTGTTTATTTCTAGATTTTGATTCAAAATTTTGCCTTTAATTTCGATGACAAGCTCTTTCTAGTGCAGCCTACTGTATACACCATTGTTGTCATGAGTACAGGTCTTTGTTTTGGCAGAAATAATGCAAAGAGATGGTAACATATGTGAGTTTATAAAAGAGAATATAATATAGGATTCCAAGATACAGCCAGTTGATAGGGATTTCTGGTTCTTAGGGAGGGAGGGAAGGAGCAGTGAGAGAGTCTGGATTCTCAAGATCCCTATGTCAGAAACCACAGCTGCAGCCGAACACTTGACCACATTATTTCTAACTTTTCCCTCTGCATAAACCCAAGATGCCAATATGCACAGGACAAGAAGAAGGATCTCCTCGCCCGGCCTTTTTTTTTTTTTTTGTAACAATTCATTTAATCCTTGATTAAAGACTGTGAAATTATTAAAAATTAATAAAAGTAATATTTCACTTTTTACAGATAATACACAGAAACTAGAAATATTTAGTTTCCCAAGTTTATATGTAAAGATCTGAAACAAGAGAATTCTGACTCCAAAGCCTTTGTGCCTTGCTGAAATGGATTTCTCTGTAAGAAAAGAACACCAAAAATATGCATCAGAGATAAACAGGAAGTACTTGTGATTTACTGGCAAGGATGCTTTGAAAAAATCAGAAATAAGAAAACAAACTCTGATGCAGGTTCAATTCCTTGGAATTTGAAGGCCTGAAGCTTCAGCCTCATTACTTACACTGTAAATGCCACCTTTGGGTTCAGCCCTTTTCAGTCAGGAGTTGATCTGTATGCCTTTAGCAAAACACAACCCAGAATGTTTCCCTTGCATACTAAGGTGTGGGGGTTGGGTGGTGGAGAGGGAATGTGCCTTAAGATCAACAATTATCATAGCTGACAACTCTTCTGGCCTAATCCATCCCCAAGCGTTTGTTAGGAACATCTACTACTTAAGCAATAAATAGGGTGCTCTGTAATGCCCTATGTTGACAACGGTAACAAATTTATTAACACTTTCCATAAAGTACGAATGCTCACTGTGTAGCCTAGAAACCCTGCAGCCAATGTCCCAGCACAGTATACAGATACTCAAGCCTGTTTTAGCTCCTTGAGAGGTGAGTGTCTAACTTTTACATAGCCAACTGTTAGGGTCTCAGGAGAAAGTTGCTCAGGAGATGGGAGTCAGAACTTATCTGTTTAACCTGCCAACAGAAACTCAGATGAGAAATGTTGTGTCCACTAGGTCTCACTAGGCAGGTTCATTGTGTTTTTTTCTCATTTTGGGACTAGCCTGATACATGTTGGTATGCTAGGGTCTGAGACAGAGAGCCAGCTGGCTGAATCCACAGTTCTTATCTGATCTGACAGAACTGGCTACGGGTACAATGACACTGAATTTATCAAGAGAGTTCAGGGAAGGAGATTTGCTGTTGAGAAGTTATTCTCAGTAGATTAACGCAATACTCCTCACTCCTCTTCATCTGCAACAATGCTGCACCTCTGATAATTGGTTGCTTTGCAACACATGCTCACTGGGAAGCTTGGACATCATAGTATTTTCCAAATGTGGTCACTTTTATAAAGAAAGAGTCCCATTTCTGCATCATCGCTGCTAAGTAATCTGGTAATAGTTTAGCTAAGTAATCTGCTAAGTAATATTTTTATTTGGATCTTCCCACCAACTGCCTGCAAATGTCACCCCTAATTTATTCTTTTACTTGTTTGATTTTAACATTTTTATTTTAACATAATATATACTTCTCTGTTTAAACTTGTGTTACTTGAATATTTGTAAGTATTCTCAAATTCTTTTGGAAACGAAGAATGATGTTTGAATATATGTATATGTTATGGCCATATAAAATGAACCTACTTGAAAATAGATAAAATTAAAATAGTATATATTAATTGACAATTAGATTCTTAGCCTAATCTTAAAAGATTGCTGTGATAGCCAGGTAATGGTGGTGCTCACCATTAATCCCAGCACTTGGGAGACAGAGGCAGGCAGACCTCTGTGAGTTCCAGGCCAGCCTGGTCTACAGAGTAAGTTCTAGTACAGCCAAGACTACACAGACTACACATTGAGAAACCTTGTCTCAATACCAAGAAGAAGAAAAGACAAGAAAAAAGAAAAAAAGAAAAAAAATGCTGTTTTTACAAAATATATTTTATCAGAGTTCTACAGTACTACACTGAACACTCCTTTCTTCATAAACCATGCTCTGAATTTTCATAACAGGCTGTATTTTATTAATTCGTTTGTTTGTCTCAACAAACCTCTGATACGTCTACCTTGATATTTTAAAACTTTAAGCTGTGGTAAAGCTCATAATGAGCGAGGAGTTCATCTTCCAAACTTGCTTATACCTTTTTAGTTCCTTAACAAACCTTTTTTTTTTTTTTTTGTCCTTTCCGTGTTTGGTACTTACTTTAAACAATAAAGTCAAGACAACTTTTGCTAGCATCTACCAATCTATTTTCTACATTGGTGGGTTTAATGGAGGTCAGCAGTGCCCTTCCCACAGCTCCTTCCTGTGGATGTCACAGCCATTCAGTGACTACTTTACTCACAAACTTATGTAGTGATAAACTTGAACCTTAGCCATCCTCATACTTGACTTCTCTGCAACTTGATTTCTTTGATAGTAATACATTTTTTTTTTCATTCAAGCCAATGCTTTCCCCTCCCCATTTCATGGTCACTTGTAATTTCAGCTATATATTTGGTTCTGAAAGATAAAAACACTGCCTGATTTATGAATAATTACATAATTACATAATAATTACATAATTGACAGTTTTCAATGAAAATATAGAAACTTGTTATGTCAAATACCTCCCCAAAGGCTCATGTGTTAAATAAAGGTTTGGTTGCCAGTTTGAGAGACTTTTGACATGATTGGACCATGAGACTTCTGTGTTCCAAACTAAACTACTAAGAGATAGGAATAATTTGAGGAACTAAGCCATTGAGAAAGTGTCTTTGAAGACTAAGTTTTGTCCCAGAGCCTTCCTCTCTATCTTTTGTCTGCTTCCTGGATACTTCAGTGTGAGAAGCTCTCCTCCATCATGACCTTCCACCATGTTGCTTCTTCCTGCCACAGACCTGAGAGCCAGGGAACCAGCTAGTCAGGCATCAATGGTCCTAAAGTCATGAGCTAAAATAAGTCTTTCTTCTTGTGTTTTTCTCAGATGTTTAGTCATAAATATTTCCGCTGATAATTATATGAAGCAAAAGGCCCTTCTGAGAGCAGGGACTGATGTTGCTGGACAAGAGACCCATGAGGAAGATGCTAGTGAGCTTGAGGAGCACCTTCTAAGAGCACATCAAGGACAACTCTGCACCACCCAGGGTACAAAATACACAAAGCTCTCAAAATTACTAGCTGTTATGATCATTGTCTAATTTTTTTGACGTATTTCTATCTTTTCAAAGTCCTTGAAAATCGGCCTTCAGGATGAAGATTTTGGTGCTCTTCCTTTGCCACATGGTTAAGCTCAGGGATAACACAGTCTGGCCTGTCAGAGTCTGCTTCTGACATAGCTAATATGGTGCAGAATTATTATAGTTTCCCTGACCTTAAGTTCTGCCAGTAAATGGAGGCTAATATAATGTAAACAAGTGATCCATACCATACCTTGCATAGTGATACTAACAAGATAATGTATTAATGAAGTGACTTGAGCTACCAATGCTAGAGGCATCATAGAAATTACTTGGTGTAGGAGGTTCTTCTGCTCATGTGTTCCTTTCATTGGTTAATGACTAAAAAAAATAAAACATGCTTTGGGCGTGATAGGGCAGAACTTAGGTAGGCTGAGAAGACAACTGAATTCTGGGAGGAAGAAAGAGTCAGAGAGCCACCATAGAGCCACCAAGTCAGACATGCAAAATCTTTCCCTGTAAGCCACAACCTCAGGGTGATATACAGATTAATAGAAATGGGTTAAATTAAGATGTAAGAATTAACCAATAAGAAACTAGAGCTAATGGGCCAAGCATTTTAATGAATACTGTTTCTGTGTGATTATTTTGGATATAAGCTAGCCGGGTGGCCGGGAAAAACAAGCAGACCCTCTCTCCTTGCAACAATTACTAACCATTATTATTAACCAATAAAGACATGCTTTCTGCTACCCTCCCTAGACAATCATCTAAAGTGACTGCTAGAATGTTCTATAAGTCTGTCAAACCTATTAAACATTTGCTTAGAATGATCAGATAACAAACACTGGAGCTACTCCATAGCTGGTATTAGGGTATGTACATCTCCATCAGAAGGTGCGGCAGGGGTGACATCCAAGAACGCCACATATTCACCAGCATATAGACCGTTAACATGTTGGTAAGTGTCTTCAGTGACAATGATTCCTTCGTGAGCCAGTCAGGTCTTCTATACCAATTGCATTTTCATGACAATGTAATATTATTTGGGCAGGTTTGACATTTAGATGTAAAATAAAAGTCCATTAGTGCATCAGTTTCTTTCCTGACATTTTAGTGTTTGTCGTCATCTATAAGAGTGGTAGCTGACCTGAAACTATTTATGTTTGAAAGCCACATGACACACCATGGGAAGTACTAAATACCATACAGACCTTTGGAGATCCCAGGGATCTGAGACATTCAAAGACTAATGAAGATATTTTGAACCCCTGGTTTCTACAGCACTGACTGATTTTCAAGTATAAAGACCACTGTAAACATTTCAAAGGACTGGGGATAGCTTAGTGCTAGAATCCTTGCTTAGAATGTGCAAGGACTCTGGTTTTATCCCAGCGTGGGGAAGACAGACAGACCCCTTTTAAAGAAAGAAATCTTTTAAAGTGCATTGTTTGTATTGTTTTCCAGTTTTCTTTCTTTCTTTCCCTTTCTTTCTTTCTTTCTTTCTTTCCTTCTTTCTTTCTTTCTTTCTTTCTTTCTTTCTTTCTTTCTTTCTTTCTTCTTTCTTTTAAACCAAATTCTACACCCCTTTCCACATTTTTCTCCCCTCAAAAGACTCTTGGAACATTTAAGTAGTATATTAGGTCAGTTTTTCCAGTTGCTTAAGGGCTGGTATAGTATTAGAAAA
Source organism: Ondatra zibethicus (assembly GCA_004026605.1). Taxonomy (NCBI): domain Eukaryota; kingdom Metazoa; phylum Chordata; class Mammalia; order Rodentia; family Cricetidae; genus Ondatra; species Ondatra zibethicus. The sequence goes on from PVIU01006382.1 coordinate 36,397, forward strand.
ATAACTCAATGGCAAAACTTTGCCCATCAGTTTTTTAAGAAAAAGGTGGGGAATGGGATTTAAAAGTTGAGAATAAGTGAAAGACACACCAGGAAGCTTATGTTCTAAATTAAGCAAATAGTTGATGGATTTTTTCAGACATCTGCTCTTTCCAGAAAACAGGGGTTCACACTTCTCTGAACAATGTTTGAAAACAAATGCTGTTTTTGATAATGTCTGCCCCTGAGTAAAAGTGCAAAAAAACACAGGACAGTGTCCAGATTGTTTCCATATTCCACCTCTCCCCTTGTCTACATGCTGATCCAAACTTAGGACCTAGTTCTGTGGTGAAGTGTACATACTGAAAGATTGGTACAGGAAGAATTACAGGCTTGTTGAGAGCAGCAGGGAGGCCAGTTGGGAAAGCACAGGAGTTGTTGGAGTGTGGCTCTCAGCAGGAGCCTCCCACAAACACAACATCATTGGGCAACTTTGTTTTGGATTCTTGGCCAGGACCCCAGACTTTCTACAGCAGAAACACTGAGGTGAGCCCAGCAGGCTGTATTTGATTTGATCTGCAGGTGAATCCAGTATACAGGTTTAAAACAACCAGATTGAAGGACAGTGGGGTGACTGGACTGCCGGATGAATCTATTAAGAACTACAAGCAATAGCGTTGTGCCTCTGTTCCCTAGATGCTCTGATCTTTCAGCAAGGCACTTGCGCTGGTCTTCCTGAAGTGTTGTGGTCCTTAGGTAATATAAATAAAACTACCCAAGGCCCGGAGGTGCTTTCCCTGTTAGTAAGGGCTTCTTGTTTTATTTCAATGGATTAGAATTTTTTTTTAACTTGGAAGGTTATTCATTTCAAAGGAATCATGGAATGTAAATTGTTCTTTGTTATTCTGTTTCCTCCATAAGAAAAGAAAGAGCTCAGACAGATGGTTAAATTGGATTCCATTAAAATGTACTTATCTTTCTGAAAACAGTTTTTCCTGGAAAGACCTGAGGTTTTTGTTTGTTTGTTAATTACAGTTTGCTAAATTTTGGTGAAGGATTGAGCTCTGTCATCCTATAGTATGCTAAGGACTTTTAACTTTGGACATCATACTCGATTAAGTCCAACCACAGAGTTTTTAAAGGACTGCCAGGAAACTTGAGAATTCAAAAAATTTGCATATTACATAATTCAATTTTTTAAACTTAGTTTTCATTGTAATTTACCCTATAAGAGGAAGGTTTATTATTGGACCATTTAGGTTTTTAAGTATACTACCTTTTAAGATATTTTTGGCTGTGTCTTGGAAAATGCCACTCTTTCATTTCCTTCTTTTTTCTTTTGTTTTTCTTTATCTTTCCTTCCTTTTGTTACACATTATAAAGTCAGAAAAGGCTTTTAATTTTTTTAAATGTCTTTTTATGTGAATCATATCTTTCTTGGTACCTTACTCTGGCTTGGAACTTACTGTGTAGTACAGTCCAGCCTTGACCACACAGAAAGTTCACTGCCTCAGCTTCCAAAGACTCGTATTAAGGGCACAAATTACCTCTTTCAGGAAAACAACAACAAAACCCAAAAATCTTCTTTCAAAATGAAGTCAATAACTTAAAAGAATTATGTCAAATAGAAGTTCAGCGTGAAAGAGTTATAGCCAATACGCTATTAAGAACAAGAGACAACTGCTGGTATGTGAGCTGGAAGACTAGCCAGTTTAGGACACAACACTGGGGACATTAAGACAGAGAAAATGAAATCTTGTGTGACTAGGTATGTGTGCTGGCTCTAACATTAGGAAGAATGTTTTTCTGTCAGTCACGCTTTTCAAATTAGTCATGTCCTGTTACTTGGGCTTGAAAAAAATATTTCCTTTGCAGATATTTTTCTTTTCTATTCTTACCTGCATATGTCTTTGCACTATGTGCATGCAGAGCCTTCAGAGGCCAGAAGATGGTGTTAGATGGTCTGGGACTAAAGTTCCATTCGCAGGGAACCACTATAAAAATGGAAGAGCAGTAAGTGCTTCAAACACAACCATATCTCCAGCCCCTTGAGTGGCATAGGAGGTCCTTCTGTACTTGTGTTGCTTTCATTGGTTAATCAATAAAGAAACTGCTTGGCCTGATAGGGCAGAACTTAGGTAGGTGGAGAAGAAAGAACTGAATTCTGAGAAGAAAGAAGCAGAGTCAGAGAGACACCATGGAGCCACCAGAGACAGACTTGCCGACTCTTTCCCCGTAGACCACTGCCACGTGGTGATACAGATTAATAGAAATGGGTTAAATCAAGATGTGAGAGTTAGCCAATAAGAGGCTAGAGATAATGGGCCGAGCAGTAATTTAATTAATATAATTTCTGTGTGGTTATTTTGGGTGTAAGATAGCCAGGTAGCCGGGACAAACAGCGGCTGCTCCTCCTGTAATACTTGAGGCTTAGTTTTTGCCACTGAAAATCATATTTTTAAAAATATGTTTTAACTGTCAAGGACCAAAGAGAAATCTATATGTAACATAAACTGAATCTCACTCAGGAAATGAAAAACCTAAACACCATGTTTACACTTTTAGCTGTAATTCATCTGTCTTCACTGTTGAATAGCATTCTGTTATATTAAAACACCACAATTTATTTATCCATTTATGTGATAAAAGACATTTGTTTATATTCAGTTTGTATTTGGAAAATTCATAGGCATTCACATGTAATTTCCTTTTTAAATTATTGCTTTTACTTTTGAGATTATAATATAATTACATTTCTCCCTTTCCTTTCCTCCCTTCAAGCACTCACACATATCCCTCCTTGCTCTCTTTCAAATTCACAGTTGTTATGTAATGAATTACATTTGTAACAATGTAATTATTTCCTCATTAATTATTGTTACATACATATGCGTATACATATATATTCTTAAATTGCTTAGTCTGTATAATGTTAATGTATGTAGTTTTCACGGCTGACCATTTGATATTGGCTAACCAATTGTTGTGCTCTGGCAAAGATTATTTTGTCAGAATTTAGCATTCTTTAGTTGCCTGTATAGTTTTAGAAATCAATAAAATGGAATTGGAATCCCTGGGTACCAGGCTGTGAATTTTGTCAAAAATCTTGCCAGATGGACTTCCAAGTGGTTGTATCTATTAATACTTCCACTAGAGTATATACAATTTCCCTTTTTGCTAGGTTTCCTGTTTTAGGCTACATTATTGCTGAGATTTCACAGGTAAAGTATTCCTGGCATATACAAAAGACCTCATCATAAAGCATATTTCCTGGTCCTCTGGGTCTTCCAATTTTCCCACCCATTCTCCTGAAAGTTTTTCTGAGCCTCAGGTATAGGGCTGCGTTTTAGATATCTGTTGTTGAAGGGTACCCCATGGTCAGTTTTTCCTTGCATTTGGACCAGTTGTGGCTTTCTGCAATCGTCCATCTGCTACAGAAAGACACAGCTTTAGTGAAGAGTGAGTGCTACACCTATATGTGAGTATAAGGATTTGTATTTAGAATGCAGTTAGAATGTTTTTATATTGCATTTTACTTTTTTACATACTAATCCAAGCCCCCAGCTCCTGCTCCTTCTACCTTCCCCTCACCCTTCCCCTCCATCTGTTCCTCAGAGAGGATAAGGCCTTGCTTGCATGGGGAGTCAACAAATTCGATCACATCACCACGTTGAAGCAGAACCAAGGTCCTCCCCCTTGTGTCTAAGTCGAACAAGGTTTCTCTTTAAAGGATATGGGCTCCAAAATATCTGATCATTCATTAGGGATTACTCCTGATCCCACAGCTAGTGGCTCCACAAACTGCTGAAGCTACCCATTGTCACTTGCTTTCAGGGGGCCTAGATCCATCTTATATAGATTTCCTGGTTGTCAGTCCAGAGTCAGTGAGCTCTTACTAGTTCTGGGTAGCTTTTTCTGTGAGTTTTTTCATCATGGTCTTGACCCCTTTGCTCATGTTATTACTCCTTCCTCTCTTTAACAGGAGTCCAGGGGCTATGTCCACTGGTTAGTTCCACAACTAACCATTCTGCATCTGCCTCTCTGCATCTGCGTCCATCAGTTATCGGATGAAGGTTTTAGGAGATACTGTCCATAGTATTCCCCTTCCTAGGCAAATCCATGTATTATTTCTCTTAGGCCCCTCTTTGCTACCTAGCTTCTCTGGTAAACTGTAAGCTGGCCATCCTTTCTTTTTGGCCAATATTCACTTATATGAGTGAGTATATGCCATATTTGTCTTTTTGGGTCTGGGTTACCACACTCACAATGATTTTCCCCACTTCTGTCCATTTGTCTGCAAATTTCAAGATGCTGTTGTTTTGTATTGCTGAGTCATACTCCATTGTGTAAATGTACCACATTTTCTTTATCCATTCTATGGTTGAGGGTCATCTGGGCTGTTTCCAGGTTCTGGCTATTACGAATAATGTTGTTATGAACAAAGTTGAGCAGGTGTCCTTGGGGTATGAGTGTGCCTCCTTTGGCTATATGCCCAAAAGTGGTATTGCTGGGTCTTGAGGTAGACTGATTCCTAATTTTCTGAGAAACCACCATACTGATTTCCAAAGTGGCTGTGCAAGTTTGCACTCCCACTAGCAGTGGAGGAGTGTTCTCCTTTCTCCACATCCTCCACATAAGCTGTCATCAGTGTTTTTGATCTTAGCCATTCTGACAGGCATGTGATGGTATCTCAAAGCTGCTTTGATTTGTATTTCCCTGATGGCTAGGATGTTGAACAATTTATTAAATGTCTTTCAGGCATTTGAGTTTTTTTCTGTTGAGACTTCTCTGTTTAGATCAGTATACCATTTTTTAATTGGATTATTTGGTATTTTGGTATTTAGTTTCTTAAGTTCTTTGTATATTTTGGAGATTAGCCCTGTCAGATGTGGGGCTGGTGAAGATCTTTTCACATTCTGAGGGCTTCCATTTTGTCTTGTTGACCATGTCATTTGCCTTACAGAAGCTTTTTAGTTTTAGGACTTCCCGTTAATTATTTCTCTCAGTGTCTGAGGTACTGGGGTTATATTTAGGAAGTGGTCCCTTGTGCCAATGTGTTCAAGTATACTTCTTACTTTCTCTTCTATGATGTTTAGTATGGTTGGATTTATGTTGAGGTCTTTGATCCATTTGGACTTGCAGTTTGTGTATGGTGATAGATATGGATCTATCTGCATCCTTCTACATGTTGACTTCCAGTTATACCAGCACCATTTGTTGAAAATTCTTTCTTTTTTTTAGTGTATAGTTTCAGAGTTTTTGTAAAATATCAGGTGTTCAGAGGTATGTGGATTGATATCCAGGTCTTTGATTCGATTCCATTGGTCAACCTGTCTGTTTTTATGCCAATACCAAGCTGTTTTCATTACTGTAGCTCTGTAATAGAGTTTGAAGTCAGGGATGGTGATACCTCCAGAAGTTCCTTTATTGTACGGTAATATTGTTTTGGCTCTACTGGGTTTTTTGTTTTTCCATATGAAGTTGACTATTGTTCTTTTGAGGTCTGTGAAGAATTATGTTGGGATTTTGATGGGGATTGCATTGAATCTGTAGATTGCTTTTGGTAATAGTAGCATTTTTACTGTGTTAATCCTACCTATATAAGAGCATGGGAGATGTTTCCATTTTCTGGTATCCTTTTCAGTTTCTTTCTTGAAGGACTTAAAGTTCTTGCCATGAAGGTCTTTTACTTGTTTGGTTAGTATTACCCCAAGATATTTTATGTTGTTTGTGGCTATTGTGAAGGGTGATGTTTCTTTGATTTCTTTCTCAGCCCATTTATTGTCTATATATAGGATGGCTACTGATTTCTTTGAGTTAATCTTGTGTCCTGCCATATTATTAAAGGTGTTTATCAGCTGTAGAAGTTTCCTCATAGAATTTTGGGGGTCACTTATGTGTACTATGATGTCATCCGTAAATAGCAAAAATCTGACTTCTTCCCTTCCAATTTGTATCCCCTTGATCTCCTATTGTTGGCTTATTGCTCTAGCTAGGACCTCAAGTACTATATTGAATAGGTATGGAGAGAGTGGACAGCCTTATTTTGTTCCTGATTTTAGTGGGATTGCTTTGAGTTTCTCTCCATTAAGTTTGGCTTTCTGTATATTGTCTTTATTACATTTAGGAATGTTTCTGGTATTCCTGATCTCTTGAAGACCTTTATCATGAAGGGGTTTTGGATTTTGTCAAACGCTTTTCATCGTCTAATGAGATTATTATGTGTTTTTTTCTGTTTGTTTACGCAGTTGATTACATTGAAACATTACTAAAGCTTAAATTGCACATCAAGCCCCATACACTAATAGTGGGACATTTCAACACTCTACTCTCACTATGGGACAGGTCTACCAAACAGAGACTTGATAGAAACAAAGGAACTAACAGATGTCATGTCTCAAATGGGCTTAAAAGACATTTATAGAACATTCCACCCAACCCTAAAAGAGTCCACCTTTTTCTCAGTACCCCAGGGAGCCTCCTCTAAAATTGAGCATGTATTCAATAACAAACAAACCTTAACAGATACAAAAAATTGGAATAACCCCCTGTATCTTATCAGATCACCATGACTTAAAGTTAGAATTCAACAACACTAATTGCAGAAAACCCACAAACTCATGGAAATTGAACAACATTAAACTGAACCACCACTGGGTCAAAGAAGAAATAAGAAAGACATTAAAGACTTCCTAAAATTCAATGAAAATGAAAAGACAACATACCCAAACTTATGGGGCACAATGAAAGCAGTGCACAGAGGAAAGTTCATAGCACTAAATGACTACATAAAGAAGTTGGAGAAAATCCCATACTAGTGAAATAACAGAATAACTGAAAGCCCTAAAACAAAATGAAGCAAATTCACCCAGGAGGAGCAGATGACAGCAAATAATCAAATTGAGGGCTGAAATCAATAAAATAGAAACAAAGAAAACAATACAAAGATTCAATGACACAAAGAGCTGGTTCCTCAAAAAAACTCAACAAGATAGACAAAGCTTTATCAAATTAACCAAAGGCAGAGAGAGAATATACAAATTAACAAATCAGAAATGAAAAGGGGAACATAACAACAGACACAGAGGAAATGCAGAGAATCATCAGGTCATACTTCAAAAACTTACTCCACTAAATTGGAAAATTTAAAGGAAATGGACAATTTCCTGGATAAGTACCACACGACAAAATTAAATCAAGACCAGATAAACAAATTAAATAGGCCTATAACCCATAAGGGAATAGAAGCTGTCATCAAAAGCCTCCCCCCACCAAAAAAAAAAGCTCATGACCAGATGATTTCAATGCAAAATTCTATCAGAATTTCAAAACATAGTTAATACCAATACTCCTCAAATTGTTCTACACAATAGAAACTGAAGGGATATTACCAAACTCTTTTTTTCTTTCTTTTTTAAATATTTATTTATTTATTATGTATACAATATTCTGTCTGTGTGTATGCCTGCAGGCCAGAAGAGGGCACCAGACCCCATTACAGATGGTTGTGAGCCACCATGTGGTTACTAGGAATTGAACTCAGGACCTTTGGAAGAGCAGGCAGTGTTCCTAACCTCTGAGCCATCTCTCCAGCCCCTACCAAACTCTTTTTACAGTTACCCTAATAACCAAATCACACAAAGACACAACTAAGAAAGAGAATTACAGACCAATTTCCCTCATGAACACTGATGCAAAAATACTCAATAAAACACTGGCAAACTGAATCCAAGAACACATCAGAAAAATTATCCACCATAATCAAGTAGGCTTCATCCCAGAGATACAGGGATAGTTCAACATACAAAAATTCGTCAGTGTAATCCACCACATAAGCAATTAGATTTTATACAGATTTTATACAGGTTTAGGAAAGTTGTGGTCATACATTGTCCTCTGGGGTCACAGGCTTCAGCAGGTTAGGTTTATAGTGTTTGGCATGAACTCTCTTCTGTTAAGCAGACCTTAACAGATGTTAAATTAGATGACTGTTGGTTATCTTCAGTACCAATATTATACCTTGATTGCTTTTTTCTTTGGGCAGCTTGCATAGCTCCTTATAGTATTATAAGAATTAATACTTATGAAGGAGGCTTCCAAGTCAGATTTAGCTCATTTCTCCTGTATCTTAAGTGTCTGGTGTCTTTAGCAATAGGACTTTACCTTCAATTTCTAGTAGGCAACCAAGGGCAATGGTACTAATTTATATCGTTAGGATGCTTTTGGGACTCTTTTGACCAACAACTCAAAAAAGGTTTCCCAGGCCTGGCACTGGAGTTTTGTTAGATGTTTATTGCTTTTGGGAGAGCATTGTCATTCTAAGTGCTGTAACTTCATTTAAATGACATACATGTGTAATTTATATATACATAATTTTAAGTAAGCTTGAAATAATATGATTCCTTATGGCCTTTTCAAAGCTTTGGTGTTATTTATCCCTCCTCTCTCTCTGAATTGCCTTTACTCCCCGCTCTCCTGGTCAGTCCCCCCTCCATTTTTTTCTGTTTCTCCTTCATAGCGTCTGTGATGCACCAGTGCTTGAAGGCAAAGGCAGGTGGACCTCTGAGTTCAAGTCCAGTCTGGTTTACACAGAGAGTTACAGGCCTTCGAGGGATACATAGGAAGATGTTGGAGAGGGGGAAGGGATATTATTGTTTCTGACGCAGACAACCAATGATTCATTACACCTACATGGCTGCCTCAGTCAGGTAGATATCAAGATTTCATATGGGTGTGAGATTTCTTCTGGGATGTCAATTCTGTATCCTTGGTATATTTCTGTTCTGATTTCACATTATCTTCTTTAGTGCACATTTACAATAAATGCTGGCAGCCAGTAGGCAGGGAGCATTATCTGAATTATTACCTTTAGCATTTGTCTTAAGCATTTTCAATGACAAAAACATGTTTTAAAACAACATGCTTCAAAAACCGCATATTTTGTATGATAACTATTAACAATTTTGACTTTTCAATTAAAAATAAAAGAGAAAAGTTACAAACATACTCATAGACATATAATATTATATCTAAGGTAATTTTTCTTGGGATTGCATTGGACATGTAGAAGAATTTGGGAATTTTCAGATTAGTTTTATTTAATTTTCTAGTCATTAGAGATTATTCATTTATTAATGTGTCAACTTACAATTCTTTTTCTTCTCTCAGGCTTTCATTGGTTGTTTTATATTGACTTAATAATGAAGGTATTTCCACGGTAAATTCATTGTTAATCTAGAATTGACATTTTTCAAAATAGCGATACGTTCATTTAAGGATAAATGGTAGAAGCAGAGACCTCTGTTCTGTGTAATAGCTCTGGCTGTCCTGAAATTTGCTTTATTAGACCAGGCTGGACTTGAACTCACAGAGATCCTTTTGCCTTTGCCTACTGAGTTCTGGGATTAAAGGCATGAGTGACCACTGCCTAGCTCTGTATAGTTACATGACATTTTCTGTTTAGATAAGAATAACCATTTTTTAGATTGTTTCCTTTGCCAACCTGTTTATATATACTTACAATAAATATGTCCTCTAATTGCTTTGTAGATGGCAAAATGCTAATCAGTGAAAGAGTCTATTGCTGGCCAAGAGGAATTGCTCGAAGTAGATCTGAAGGAAATTTGGTTGACATGGAAGTCTCAAAACTCTCAAAAAATCATATTACAGGTACAAGAATTTATAATATGGTAATGTTGTGTGTAATTAAGTCAAATGATTTCCTATACATATGGAATGTTTGCCTCTAAAAATTGCTATAGAAGATTTACAAAATTCTCAAGTACAAGTGCTATCAGAAATGGAATAACATTAAAGATAAATGCTTTCTTTTTTATTAATTTTATTGAGCTCCTCATTTTTCTCTGCTCCCCTCCCTGCCTCTCCTCTCCCTTTTAATCCTCTACCATCATCCCCATGCTCCCAATTTACTCAGGAGATCTTGTCTTTTTCTACTTCCCATATAGACTAGATCCATGTATGTCTCTCTTGGGGTCCTCATTGTTGTCTAGGTTCTCTGGGATTATTATTTGTAGGCTAATTTTCTTTGCTTTATGTTTAAAAACCACTTATGAATGAGTACATATGATTATTGTCTTTCTGGTTCTGGATTACCTCACTCAATATGATGTTTTCTAGTTCCATCCTTTTGCTGGCAAATTTCAAGATGTTATTTTTTCTGCTGTGTAGTACTCCATTGTGTAAATGTACCACATTTTCCTTATTCATTCTTCAGTTAAAGGGCATTTAGGTTGTTTCCAGGTTCGGGCTATGACAAACAATGCTGCTATGAACATAGTTGAGCACATGTTCTTGTGGCACAATTGAGCATCCTTTGGATATATACCCAAAACTGGTATTACTGGGTCTTGAGGAAGGTTGCTTCCTAATTTTCTGAGAAATAGTCACACTGACATCCAAAGGGGTTGTACCAGCTTGCATTCCTACCAGCAATGCAGGAGTGTTCCCTTTACCCCACAAACTCTCCAGCATAAGTTTTCATCAGTGTTTTTGATCTTGGCCATTCTAGTATAAGATGTAATCTCAGAGTTGTTTTGATTTGCATTTCTCTGGTGACTAAGGATGTTGAGCATTTCCTTAAGTTTCTTTCAGCCATTTTAAATTCCTCTGTTGAGAGTTCTCTGTTTAGGTCTGTACTCCATTTTTTATTGGATTATTTTTCTTTTTATGACCGATTTCTTGAGTTCGTTGTATATTTTGGAAATCAGACCTCTGTCTGATGTGGGGTTGGTAAAGACCTTTTTACATTCTGTAGGCTGTCATTTTGTGTCATTGACCATGTCCTTTCCTTACAGAAGCTTTTCAGTTTCAGGAGGTCCCATTTATGAACTGTTTCTCTCAGTGTCTGTGCTGCTGGGGTTATATTTAGGAAGTGGTCTGCTGTGCCAATGCATTCAAGTGCACTTCCCACTTTCTCTTCTGTGAGGTTCAGGGTGGCTGGTTTTATGTTGATGTCTTTGATCCATTTGGATTTGAGTTTTGTGCATGGTGAGAGATATGGATCTATTTTCATTCTTCTACATGTTGATATCCAGTTATGCCAACACCACTTGTTAAATATGCTTTCTTTTTTCCATTTGATAGTTTTTGCTTCTTTGTCAAACATCAGGTGTTTGAAGGTGTGTGGATTAATATCCAGGTCTTCGATTAAGTTCCATTGGTCCTTCTTTCTGTTTTTATGCCAATACCAGGCTGTTTTCAGTACTGTAGCTCTGTAGTAGAGTTTGAAGTCAGGGATTGTGATACCTCCAGAGGTTCTTTTATTGTACAGGATTGTTTTGGCTATTCTGGGTTTTTTGCTTTTCCATATAAAGTTGAGTACCATTCTTTTGAGGTCTGTGAAGAATTTTGCTGGGATTTTGGTGGGCATTGCATTGAATCTGTAGTTTGCTTTTGGTAAGATTGTCATTTTTACTATGTTAATTCTACCTACCCAAGAGCATGGGAGATCTTTCCACTTTCTGGTGTCTTCTTCAATTTCTTTCTTCAAAGACTTAAAGTTCTTGTCATACAAGTCTTCCACTTGTTTGGTTATTCTGAGATATTTTATGCTATATGTGGCTATTTTGACAGGTGATGTTTCTCTGATTTCCATGTTGGCCTATTGATAAGTGCTTTCTTTAAAAAGTACACTTATTAGTGTGCTAGGGCCTTGGTGTATAAAATGCTTGCCATTTAAGCATGAAGACAAGACTTTATTTTGCCTTAACACAGTAAAAACCAGGCATGGGTGTGTATCTGTAGTCCCAGTGCTAGGTGATCAGAGACAAGGAGATATCTGGAGCTTACTGTCCAGCAAATGTAGCTAATCAGTGAGCTCTAGGTTCAATGAGAGACCCTGTCTCAAAATATAAGTTGAATTCTGATAGAGGGAAACACCTGATGTTGACTTCTGTTCTCCACATATAGGTGTAATTGTATGCACACCTTCTCCACAGGCACCACACACACTCACACACGTACCACATACACACACCACACACATATGCACCTCACACACATGCACACACATGAAACACACGCACATGCACCCACATACATGCACCACACACATGCACCAAACACACACAAATGCACTATACACATGCATCACACACACATGCACAACATGCATATGCACCACACACACATGCACACACATATCACACACACACACATACACACACAAATAAAGCATATTCATAGATTATAGTAAATATCACTAATTCATTAATAAACAAATAGTATGTCCTACAAATGTTGTTAACTTGAGGGGAATGGCAACAAGCAGGGACTGAAGCAGCCTAGTAATTTTCATGGAGCAGAATCCAATTGACTTGATGCTCACAGTAAAAAGTGAGTGTTGAGAGAGCTGGGGTAGATGAACAGAGGATGTGTGATAATAAGAGAAATACTATTTCTGTTTTTCAAAATTCATCTTATACCTTTTAAGAAGTAGCATAACTCACTTAAAGCAAAATAAAAGCTCCATTAGGAAAAAGGTAACCGTTTTCTGAAACTCTCGTTTCTAGAGAACTTCAGATGACTCAGTTGTCCATGTGGCTTTCATTGTCCCTACAGCAGTATCAAATGTGCATGTCCTCATGTTTGTGACTAGTCATTAGACTAGTAGAAAGAGCCAAACAAAAGCCACTCTAAACATAAAATGATCTTGATTACATTGGGGGTATTGAGCGTGTTTTTATATGTTCTTCAAGCCCTTTCCAGAGAAACAATGAAGTGTTTCTGTTTCTAGTGGCATCCCATATTTTACCATTACAATTTTTCAGAAGTTTGGTAAATTCCCGCAGGCAGTAATTTCACTGTCAATCAGGTTTTTCAATGTGTCTTTCACTTCACACACATTCAAAATGTAATGTTAAGTTTATTAATGCAATGTTGCCAGAAATAAATAATTAATGACAATTTTAACTTACAAAGTTGTTTTGAAAACTACTCAAGTTCATTTGAATATGTTTGACATTCCTGAGATTTTATTTGAAAAGAAAGACTTCAGATTAAATTTTTGGATATAATGAGCCCAACAGCTCAATGTTTAGAAAAATTATGGATGTTGACTACTTTTTTCAGTGTTTACTTGGGTAAATGAAACATAAAATACTAAGACATAACTTTCTGTAACTATAATTAAATGTGTTAAATGCATTATTAATGTGTTGTTATATGTAATTATCTACTATACTCAACATTCATTTATTTTATATTTCATGATCCTTTAAGATAAAATTAATATGCATGTACTTAAAAGAACTTGCTATAAACTTCCCCTTTTCTCACTATGAATAAGTGGATATGGTTTTTACTACTCAGCTTGTAGTGGACAGCAGCATCAAAAATCAAAGCTTAAAGTAAGTTTTGAATTTGTAACCGATGAATAAATTAACCATGGTTTTATCTCAGATTCTCACTTATTTTTTCTTTGCATTGTTTTTGCTTAAATATCAAGCATGCCAGGGGTTAGAGTTGCCTCACAACTGGCCAGATGCTTCTACTCACTGTGGTAATAGTGTTGCCAAAGCTGCAAATCCATTCTGGAATGAACTATCTGCCTCGAACCCATTTCTGGATGACATCACTAAGCTAAGAAATAAGCAAAAGAGAGATAATATGTCCATTTTGAAGGAAGATCCTTTTCTTTTTTTAAAACAAATTGAAACAGGGAATTCTTTTGATTCCTCTGGTGATGAAGTTGACATGGATCAGGTGCTTAGGCCATCTTTCTCGAGGAAGTCGGAAAGGTCTAAGAGTGTTTCAGAACTCCTGGACATCTTACATGATACGACACATGCTCATCAGAGTATACCCCACTCTAACCAGATCCTAATACAAGACTTAGAGTGGCTTCAAAATGACCGAGAAGCGTACAAAATGGCCTGGTTAAGTCAACGTCAGCTAGCACGCTCTTGCGTGGATCTGAATATAATTAATCAAAGTCCTGGATGGGCTCAAACGCAAATTGCAGAGACCATTGCAGTTTGTAAATTAAACCACCAAGGAGGGTCAGTCCAGTTACCTGACTCAGACATCATTGTTCATGTACCCCAAGGACACATAGCCATAGGAGAATTCCAGGAGGTATCTCTGAGAGCGTTTCTGGATCCTCCACCAAAGCTGAATCATAATCTCTCCTGTACTGTAAGCCCTCTGTTGGAAATAAGGTTAAGCAACCCTAAAACCATAAGAGCTATTTTGCTGGAGATGAAAATTGGAGCAGAAGTAAAAATAGATCCTCTGAGCCAAGTCATGACAAAAATGGTGTGTTTACACAGCCTGGACAGAGAAGGTCCTTTCCAAGCACTGAACAACTGCTATGTCTACAAAGACACCATCCAAGCAAAGTTTCTTGATCTGAACCAGGTAATGTACATAGTCATAGCTGTACAAGCTAAGACCATTCAGCCACCAGCTGCTACTACTTGGGATTATATTCACAAAACCACTTCCATTGGAATTTATGGACCCAAATATATCCATCCAAGATTTACTGCTGTTTTTGTAGTTTGTGGGCACAACTATGTGCCAGGAAAGTTTGCAGTCTCTGACATTAGGACGGGTGGAAAAAATACATCTCCAGCAGTATTTTATCTCTGGGGAAAGCATTCATGTTTACTTGACAAGCCACAAGATTTAATTATTTCAGCTTTTTCATGTGATCCTGATTTTGAAGTAAAGATAGAGAGAGAAAGGCAAATAATCGCACAAAGGCAATTGGAAGCAGGTGCAGTAGTCCATCAACAAGTTTTCTTTTCTTCAGTTGACCACAGAGAGATGCACTCGTTTGTTTTCCGGGTTCATGTGGGGTCTCCCAATGGAAAACCAGTCACACAATTCTTTGTCACTTCACCTGATCCATCCCCAAATCTCAAAAGACTCTTACATCTGCAGAGCTACTTCCAGGAGAGAGAAAGCAAAAGAGTGCCTTTGTTATCGACAGGGTTTATCAACTACCCCACTTTCCAAGTTAACGAAGTGAAATTCACCAATTATGGGATCACAGTGAAGACAGTACTGAGGCAAAGTAAAATTGACTACTTACTTGAATATTTAAAGGGAGATATAATTGCCCTTCTTGGAGAAGGCACGGTAAGAGCCATCGGACAGTCCAAAGTGAAAGAGTGGTATGTAGGTGTCCTTCGAGGTAAGATTGGACTTGTGCATTGCAAAAATGTCAAGGTGATTTGCAAAGAACAAGTAATGTCTATGTCTGATAGTATTTTGACAACCAAGAATCTTTTGGAGCAAATTGCCTTGCCATTTAAAAATCTGACTTATATATACTCTGTTGTATTGACTCTGGTGTCAGAAAACATTCATGATTGGAAAGTTTTAGCTAATGTCCTGGACTACTCACATCTGGAACAGGAAGATTTTGATCAAGTTCAAGCAGACAATGAACCAGAAAGGGTTTCTTATGTTGTCAAGAAATTAAAGGAAGATTGCCATAAAGACAGAAGTACCAGAAAGTTTCTTTATGAACTGATTGTGGTGAGTATTGGTTGATAATAATAATTCATTTTAGAGAGCTTCATTAACTTGATGATATTTACGGCAAGCATTAGAGGTGAAATACAAAACTAGGAGTCTCAAGTCCACTGAAGTCCTGAACAGCAAATAGGCTACTTTTCCTGCAAGGTCATAGCATTGGATTCATGACTTGAGAGTCAGTCGTGATTTTATCAGAAAATAGGTCTATAAGGATCATCTTTTAAGAGAGTTTAAAGGTTGTGTTTTTGTTAGAACTTTTATTTTATTTTTTTTAAATTTTTTTGGAACTTTTATTTTAAATTCAAGAGATTAATTCTTTTTTCTCAAATATTTGGACAACCCTTCAAGTATCATATGAACTCCATAACATGAACATAAAGAAAACCATAGCATAAAAGTAAAGAAAACAAACAAAAATATCTGATCTTATAGAGGCTTATTTTTCAATGTTTCTTTCCTTCAAATACATAAGTACTATCCATTATTTCATCAGTTTAATGTTCTTCTGTACGGAATGCTGCACGCTCCAGCAATGATTCTACCAACACTGTATTTAATATGCTAATAGAACTTCAAGGGTCAGCTCTTTTGAGCATGTACTTTTCTCAGTTAAAAACCTTGTGGAGATTATAAATAATTGGATTTAAAACAGAAATCAATGTTATAGTAACAAAGTATCAGGATGACATTTCTAAAGGAGATAAAAATATGAATGTAGCTAATACTTCCTAAACGCTAAATTTTAATACTGTCTTCAAATAGTGTGTGAGTGTGTATGTGGGGGGGCATAAAATGTTTTCGTAAGTAAATGTTAGTAAGTGTACTGAGTAGCATAAAATGAAAACAGTACTCATATGTATGAAAATGATGAGTAAGGCAGTGGGAGAGACACATTAAGAAGTAAGTTTTAGTAAAGCTGGAAGCAACAAAGAAAAAATGGTGGATGAATTCAATCTATAGCATTAATAATAGTTTGCGTGTTAAGGAAATGATTCTACAATGACAGCAAGAACAGTAAAACTTGAGAATTATAATGTCTAGTTGGTGAGTGGACAGCTTTATTACGATACGCTCTGTCCTTAGTGACTATGGGCTCCGGTGACTGAATACTACAAGTTTTCCTGCTCAGTATAAGCTACACATTGATTTTATAATAGCTTCTTTTTGTAACTCAGATGTACAGTAGAGATGTTCAAAAAACTACAAACAAAAAGTTACTTTCTTTTCTTAGTAGCTGAAAATAAGTTATCTTAGCCTCATGATCTGAAAGTTCAGATTGTACCATACCTGTAATTTGGGGAGGGCATAATAAATCATAGAATGCCTTGATTAGAAAATGCTGATAGAGACCTATTCAAAAGAGTGGCCCTCAATGGACCCAAAAACTAGCATTAACCCTCAGTGATGCCGTTAAGACTTCCTTTTAAAAGAGGCTTAGGCCTGGCCCTCTGTTAGTAAAGCAATTGATCCTTCTGTGATGTAAAGTTGTGTCTTCAAATACCTTTTGCGTTAAGTGAAAAATTTTCTTGCTCTGTGTCTTGATATGTGAAGTTGAAAAGTAAAGATAGATTGCTTTTGTCTCCTAATATGTGACATTTCTGAAAACTCTTCAGCATGTGATTTTATATTAGTTCTAAAAGATTAGGCAGAATGATATTGTCTCCATATTCATTATACCAAACATTACAACAGTATAGCAAATACTTCTTATAAAATTGTACTTTGCCAGGGTAAAGCCATGCTACAAAAACTCCAGTGTACTTTGAAGACCTGCTGCCCTGGTATTGCTTCTCACTGTGGCCACCTCTGACCAGTATAAAAAAAAGGGATCAATGGAACTTGTGTCTAGAGTCCAAACTGTTCTTTTAACTGTAGATCTCATGGGAATAAATATGGTAAATTTTTATTGGTGCCTTTTAAAATTAATTTAACTTTACTTATTCTTTCTCATGGGTAAATAAAATTCGTAGGTACCATTACATAATAAACAACTGCCAAGCATCTTTACAAACTTATTTACTTACATATGTATATATTCATATATTTTTAAAATATACTCAAAGCAACAAAAAAGCTCTTAGACTTGCCTGAAGCGAATAGTCAGAGAGAAAGCTTATGTGTGCAATAAATGAAGAAAGGGAGTCTGGCAGCATCCCACTTTCACACTGTAGGAGAATATTTGCCTTTATTACTTTCTCATTTATGTGTTGTTGGGGTTTCTGTTCTGCCCGGTTCCCGCAGTCATTAAGTCCCAAAGAAATCACACAGAGGTCTACATTAATCATAAACTGATTGACCCATTAGCTCAGGCTTCTTATTAACTCTATAACTTATATTAGCCCATTATTCTTACCTGTGTTAGCCACGTGGCTCAGTACCTTATTTACAGGGGCAGTCACATCTTGCTTCTTCTGTGGCTGGGGTCACACTGTCAACCAGGAGTTCCTTCTTCCCAGAATTCTCCTGTTCTCATTGACCCTCCTCTACTTCCTGACTGGTTGTCCCACCTATACTTCCTGCCTGGCTACTGGCCAATCAGCGTTTATTTAAAATATTGACAGAATATAAACCATTGTTCCATACCATTTATGTTAATAGAATCACATTAGAGGTGAGGTAGGCAGATTATTTAAATTCACAAATGTCTGTAACTTAGTTCAAAATTAAAGGAATATCATGTGTTTATTCAATAAGCATGATTCTAAGAAAAATTTAAATCATATTTTGCTGAAATAGATATGTGTTAATCCTCTGGTAAGACAAGGAATAAATTTGAGGGGAGTGAGTAATTACCTCTAGGTTCAGAGATTATCAATTGCTGGAGCCTTAGGTACTGATAAGAGCATTGATAGTGTTCCATTTGCAGTTAAAGTCATATATTAGTAAGGTGATTTATCCACAATCCCATAGCTAGTTCCTGAGGCTATACTAAAGCTCCCCTATTTCTAGTATATATGTTCACTGTGTTTGCTTGTTCAATTTTCCTAAATATAAATCACTGTTTTGTGTTTAAAAGCCTTAACTATATGTGTGGTGTGAAAAGGTATTTTAATTTCTAGAATACATAATGCAAATTACAGTTTCAATGAAAAAGTCAATGAGTTGTTTCTAAGCATGATGGATACTTGCTGCCGCAGGCTCTGCTAAAAATGGATCACCAAGCATTAGTGGCACGTCTTCTCCAAGAGGCTGTTATTCTAACCTCAGCTGTTAAGCTCGGAAGAAGCTGGAGGGAACTTGCTGAGATATCTGCAGGACTCACTAAGCATCAGATGCAGGCGTATGAAATTCCTTACCAAGGAAAATCTGGAGATGTTTCAACTGAGGTGAGATTTTCATATGTTCCATTTAGTGGTGACAAACTGTAGCCAAGTAGAGAAAATGTAATTTAGTCTTTTTTATATTTATGAATTAATTGAAGGAATACTTAGTCCCTACTCAGTGAAGTTATTATCTGGTAACCCTGTTGGATATGTCTGAAATATACTTCTAAAAAACACATTTATATTTCTCTTGTTAGATTTTATATTTACATGGCTTTTGAGCAAATTAATCCATTAAATTGGAGCAGTAAGGAGACAAGGCTACAAGAATTTAAGGCGTAGAGCAGGTACATTTTTGAGTCAATAAATACTCAAGTCAACTCACAGAAGATATACTTAATCATTTATGACAAGTAATAGGGCTTGAGGATGAATCGTAGGAGGGGAAGATATGGAGCCATTGGGAATGACTGTCAGAGATAGCAAAGAGTCATTTCATCTTTGTTTGAATTCTATGTACAGTAAGAATTATTAATATCATACACAGAAAGAAAGGATTTAGTGCAAAGATATTCATGGCAAAACCTGCTTGTTTCAGGAGTATTACTACATAGATTCTGTTATGCACATAGCATATATGTATTTCTTCAGATTACCATAATAGCAATGTGATCCAATTTTTTTCATATAAATTACAATATTTTCCATTAATGAGTATATGGTAGATGCCCTGCATCTTTCAGCAAGTTAAAACTTTTTCAAGATGTTTAAGTTAAGGCCAATATTCTCTGAGATGGTGACATTATAAGCACAATCTGCATGTTGTGTGTCATTTTGGGTCCTAGAGATAGTTGGATGGAAGGATAAACACACGCGCGCACACACATGCACACACACACATGTTTTTTAAGACAGGGTTTCTATGCATAACTAGCTCTCCTGGAACTCACAGACATTGGACTGCCTCCCTCTCTCAAGTGCTGGGACTGAAGGCCTTTTGACTTTTTCTACAATGCCTGGCCATAGAGATGGATATTTGCTTTTCAGATTCCTCTTCTTACTTTGCATTCTATTAGGTGATCAGGTTGCAGCCTTTCCAAGAGGAGTTCAGTAGGTCAAGTCAGTTGACTCCTTCCAGCTGCAACAGGTGTCAGCTGGACAGTTGCTGAACCCCTGAAACCCAGCTCACAAGTAAGGACTTCTAAACAAAATCTGTCCCGGAGCAGCTAGTGACTGGACACATATGTCCCACTTATCTGCTGCACTTATCTTCATCAGTGAGCAGAATCCAGAGTGAGCATAGCATACGATTTTCTGAGTGAGCTGAAAAATCAGGAACCTTGAGGGAGAAGAGAGTACTGCGAGAATTGGGCTGTTGTGGTCCTGACATTTCAGTAAACTAGTTAAAAAGCTGTCCAATTGAAAACTGCTATTCTTTTGTCACGATAGGACCTTGCTTTTATGAGTTTTATTTAGATTTACTGGAGAACTGTTTGTCCTGCCAGCCTTCCTAAGCATCTGGATTCTTTCTAATTGTGTTTATTGTTTGCCTTCCCTCAAATCTTGATGCAGGCTAACTAACACACAGCCTATTTGTCCATTATTTACTTTCACACAGCCCAAATCATAAGTGACTAAGTCTGTGTCTGACGCTGATAAAATCTCAGAAACCTAAAGGAAACCCCCTAGATGTTTTCTAAGGGCAACAATTCAATTCATTGCAACTAACACTACAGCCAGAGTCTGAACCATGTTATCACTTTGGAAAACAAAGGCATTTGGGCCTGAAGCCATTCTAAAAGTCCTATAGGAATTTTACCTGTTTGGCCACTTACAAAGACAATGCATGCTAATGTCCACATCCTCAAATATTGTTGTAGAGTTTTGTTTCTTTTTCGGAAAAGAGCCATCTTATACGTGATGGGTTTGACAAGTTAGGTAGTTGATGTGTAACTACTTATAATTGGGGTGTAGTGCTTAAGAACTGGCTTTGGGGTGAGGGAACACGAATTTAATGTTCCTTTACTGTGCTGTCTTTTGTTTCTTTCGTGTCATTTACTCTGACATATGATCTATCGGCCCTGTGTCCCTGGTTCAGTATTTTCTTCTGCGCTACAGGAACCTGCCAGTCTCAGCAGGTTCTCTCAGGATGCAGCTCGACAACTGTGGCATTATCTTGCTTCCAAAATATGCCTGGTCTTCCTCGCCAAGCCTCAGGCTGGCTGAAAAATGGGGATACTGAATGTACCTTTCCTATATATTTTAGTACTTTTGGCCATTTAGTGTTCTTCTTGAAGTGAAGGGAAAGTCTTTTGAGAATTCTGAGAATGTCGCTTTTTAAAATAAATACCTCCTCAATTTATATTTTAAGTTACTACAACTACTACATTAAAGCTACTACATATAATGTTTAGAACCAATCATATGCATATAAGCATTTTAAAAATTATTTTTGTAGGTTTCTAAAAGATCTGTTAATTTTTATTTTATATAATAATGGACACTTTGCCTGTATGCATGTCTAGGCAGCACATGCGTGGTTGGTGCCCGTGGAGGCTGGATTTGGTGTCAGATTCCCTGGGACTGCAATTACAAAGAGTTGTCAACTTCCATTTGGGTGCTGGAATTGAAACTGCGTCCTCAGTGAGCCATGTCAGTGAACTACTTCACTGCTGAACTCTCTTTCCAGCCCATGCAAAACACATTTTCATAAAAATATTTTTATCAGAAAATATGTTTTAATATATAAAGATATAAGTGATGTCTTTTTTTTATAAGAACACAAATCCACTTTTATTTATTTACTTCTCATTAGTTGAAATTCAGAAAGGGTACAGCATCACACGGATTCTGTATCCAGTGGCCTTTGCAGGAAGCTTGCTTCGGAATTTGGCACGACCCCTTCCACTATTTCCATGGGCCCAAGGAATTTTTTCCCGGATCACTCTAGTTTTATTTAGCTTGCCTACAGGCGTCGCTGTGTTTTTTGTTTTTGTTTTTGTTTTTTTCTTTATACACATAAGCACATCTCTTATCCAAGTAGAATTTAGTTTCATCTCAGGCATAAGCACCTTCAGTTTTAAGAAGAGCTGTGGGCTCTCTCTGGTTCCAGAGACCTCATTGTAGCCAGCAAAAATGCCCTTGCACCACAGCCTTCCAGCCATGTTTGCCTTTCAGAAGTCCTTTTCCCAGCAGGTCCCAGGAATCTGCCCCCAAAGTTCCCAACAGGAACTTCCCTCACCTCCCCCAACACTTTGTTTTGTTTTTCTTTTTGTTTGTTTGTTTTTTCTGTGAAAGTTAATATAAAATCTGTGTAGTTTTTCTGAAGATATTTAAAGATTTAATTTAAAAATACAAGAACCAATAAAATACTAGAAAGACAGCACAATTTTTAAAGTCTGATTTTACAGAGAAAAGCTGCAGATTTCAAATCTAACACTTTTCTAGGCTGGAGGCAGGGCCTCAGTCAATCTTCTACAGATTGCTGGCGAATGTGACAGTAATTTCTCTGTGACTCTCTTCCATGGAATCTCTCTAACAATAAAGATTAGGTTCCTCCTTTCCTATTCGCTAAAGACTCTAAGGGTTCATCTTACACTTTACATTTCCTTCGCCCACTCACCTCCCCTCTAGTACAGGCACCAGAAGGCCTTTGGCGTGCCACACAGGGCCACACTTTCTCCATGGAGACACAATGAAGCTAAGATTTTTAATCACCATGTGTTTTTCATCTCTGACACTATTCAAGTGTAGAACAGTGCGGTCAGCCAGGTGTCCCGTAATTCTTTTTGCAGTAGTGCAACTCTAACTCTCTTTTGTATCCTACAGAAGCAGTCCTTGTTTCCCCTTCTGATTTACAGCTAGAGTGCTCGAAGCATTTCATCCTATATGTAAATTAAAAATGAGAGCATAGAGCTGTTGTGATTGCTTGTCCTTCATATGCAGGCATAAATCTCGTGTTTACATTAGTTTGAAATTAGGATGAACTATTAATTTTTAAAGAAAAAAAATTTTTGAAGAAGCTCCACCACAGAACTATATCTCCATCGAGAAGCACATGATGACATAAAAATAAAAATAGTTGTGTGTCAGTCGCCATGAGAATCTTCTTCACACATCCCATTAATTTCAGTGAACAGTAAGCCTCTTTCTTACACACAGGTACCCTGAGCATCAATGCATTTATGTAGCATCCAAAGTAACATGGTGAATGATAGAACTAGGGTTTGAAATTCTGTTAGTCTTACTTGTGTTTCTAACTGCTAATCTTTACAGAATTGACTGACTAAGCAAAGATTGAAATGATGAGGAAAATGCAGGAGATGCAGCCTAAAACCTATAGTATTTTAGTTACTGAGAGCCCTTGAAGTGGACTCTTGTTAGCACCAAGGTCTAGAGAGCACTGACAGGAACTCATGTGTGGAAGAGGAAGACGTGACATTTCATTTCATTTGCTGGAATCCAGAGGCAGGGCTGTTGTCATTTGGCTGGCCGTGAAGCCCCACCCCTGGGTCAAAAAGGCAGCCTCCCGGGGGCGTGGCTATCCCCACCCCTGTGCGCATGTGCGAAAGCCTGGGTCGCCCGCCATTTGCGTCACCAGCGTCTGACGCACCTACGCGAGCCGTCTGCGCATGAGCAGCGCGGCCTTTAAAAGTCAGAGGCGCCATTCGCGCGCTCTCTTTCTCCTCCCCCCTCCTCACGTTTCCTCGGGCCCGTGAGCACCCCCCTCTAATAAATCTCCTTGTGGGTTCGTTCACGTCTCGTGCCTGTTCCACTCGCGCCAAAAAGTACAACGAAGACTCTTCAGGCAAAGCTCCCTTGCCTGGATTCCAGTTCCATTAGTCCATTCATTAGCTCCCATGACTTTGGACATGTTGCTTGGCTCTTCTAAGATTTTTTTTTTAAAACTGAGTTGTATAGCACAACCTTTTCAGACATTTAGACGGTCAGATGAAATAACATGTATAAAATATTTTTGATAGTTGATGGCAGTTTTCATCATAAAACACAAAGTACCTATTATTTTGTTGGATTTAACAAATCTATGACCTTGAGTGATTTTCTGGAAAATGGAATAAAATGCAACCATTTTTAGTGATGTGACTGAAAAAGAATGTAGGTAAGGAAAAATGTCAACAGTAATTTCAAGGTTTCTGTGCTGAGAAACTAGCAAGGGGTTAGCATATAGGAAAAAAATGAGAAAAAGTCTTGGCCAATCAACTTTTCCTTGTGGGCTTAATATTTAATTGTCTTTGGAAAATATCTCTGACAAAAGGTAGAAAAGATGGCTTTGGACTATGAGAGTGATACTGTTTACAGTACACGTAGGTCTTTGTTTATATGGATGCTCTATTGTCTCCTTATTTATCTGAGCCTTGCCCTGTTGCAAGGCTATGTAAATCTTTATTGGTTTGCAGTAAGATCTAAACTTATTCTTTCATAAAGGGAAAAGTATTCTGTGGAAAATCACGAACCCGTGGCAGAATATATCCTCTCACACCCTTAGTGTTGGAACTAGAGATGGCACAGTTACATTTTTTTGCCATGTTTTTGAGTACAGGGTCACATAGAGGTTGGTCACGAGCGCACACACGGCGCAGTTTAGAATGACCTTGAACTTACGCTCTCCCAGCGTCCGCCTGAAGGCGTGGGCCCGTGCGTGTTTACGGTGGTGGTGATGGAATTCGGCTTTATGGTTGATAGCCGAGCGGTCTATCAATTAAGGTACATTTCCCAGGACTTATTTTAAATTTTCTTTATCAAGTCTGTTTTTAAGAGGGAAACAGGTCTGTGATTTTAGAAAACCAGCTAAGCATAAGACCCAACAGCAGTGTTTGTAAAAGTCACTTGGTAATAAAATAACTCTGTGATGATCCTTTAGTGAAATGATGCTGAATTACGGACTCAGTGACCTGGATTCTTGGCTGTCTTTGTTACTAAGTTTGAAACTCAGCAGTAGTTACCTGTGACCGAGGACCTAACGTGTGAGGAAATATTTACATCTGTCGCTTCACGTGCTTAGTGGTGCTTTGATGACATTTTGTACACTTCAGTTTATTTCACAGCAGGAAAAGAAAAAAGCTCAGAGAAAAATGTATAGCTTATCAAAGATTCTGTACTACCCAGGCCTGTCAGGTGTTGCCTTCCAACCCAGGTGGGCACCTTTAAAGCCTTGCATCATAGAAGCTTCATTTTTCCAAATTTTGACATTTAGGTGTCTCTTATTTGTGCAAGGGGTGAGATTACTTATTAGGGAGAAGGCAATAAGATGTCCCCCTAACTACGAATTGACGAAAATAGCTTGCCCAGAAGGTCTCCATCTCATGCTGGACAAATTTGAGCAGATTATTTGCAACATATGGGTCCATCATAATTTTCTGATTTATGATTAATCCAGAATCCCTAAATGATTATTCTTACTGCAAACATAGCTCGCTACCCTGAGACCAAGATTTCTCTCTTTTGTCACATTTTAACCAAACACTGTGTCTCTGTTGAGGAAGTAAGATGGCCCAGAGGAGTTAGCGTTTTTTCTTTTCTGAAGACAACAACCACCTGTTTTAAACATTATTTACGTATTTACTAATTAGAGATGGTATAAGATCACCTAGATATTGTAAAATGATGTGCTGAATACAGAACACATATACTAACCATCAGGAAGGCTAACTTGCCTCAATACTTCTGCAGCTAATGGTACTTAAAATAAAATGCTGCTTCTATAATTTTATGAGATATAAATAGGTGGATTATTAATCCTCTAATGTGGCAAAATGCAATTATCCAAAAGTAATTAAAGGCAATTAAATTCTTTATGTTATTTCTATTTTATGAGTTAAAAAGACAGACTGGGGTGCTCAGTTCTGAGCTGGCTCAGCCTTTTGTCATCTACTGTAAGGTCTAAGGAGCTATATCGGCTTCCAGGAAGAAGGACAGTAAAACTGTAAAACTTTATTATTCTTGTCTCTATTTTTGTTTCATTTCATTTGGCATTACATATTTCATCATCTTTACTCCCTACTTTTACTGTGTCTGCTAATACTGGAAAGATAAATGGAGGGAAGATGTATTTCTCCTATACATATACTAGGATCTTGGAAAACCACTTTCCTTATTAGACTAAATGCTTTGCTACTTCTCTGTGTATAAAGAGAGGGCAGCACACGAATGAAAAATTCAGAGTGCTATCCTTCATTAGCATCATGTTTCCTATTCCAGGATTAGATCATACTGACAGGAAGGTAGCATTAAAAAATCTAAAGGGATGGGAAATGGCTTAGTGGGTAAGGACTTTGGCCATAAGCCTGAGAACCGGAGTTCTTAAATGAATCTCAGCTTCCATGTAAATGCCAGGTGGGCATGGCAGCTGCCTAAAATCTTAGCAGTTACAAAGTAGAAAAGGGGAATCTCTGGAGCAAGCTGATTAGGTAGACTGGATGAGAAAACTCTGTCTTGATATACAAAGTCAGAGCCATTGATCTCAACTTCTGGCTTCCATAAATAAGTGCACACATACACGCATATCCCACACATATGAACACATATACACAAATGCACACCACATATACACATACCCAGAAAAAGAAATGTGACAGCAGAGATGTAAGGATGGAGCTCTGCATCAAATGTTTGTGACAGAGTTGGAAAGGCTGAGGGAATCTGTTCTGTGATTCAGGCTACTCATTTTTCCTAAATTTTCTGAGAAATCGCCACACTGACATCCAAAGGGGCTGTACCAGCTTGCACTCCCACCTGCCATGCAGAAGTGTTCCCTTTTCCCCACAATCTCTCCATCATAAGTTGTCATCAGTGTTTTTGATCTTGGCCATTCTAACAGGTGTAAGATGGAATCTCAGAGTTTTGATTTGCATTTCTCTGATGACTAAGGATGTTGAACATTTCCTTCAGTGTCTTTCAGCCATTTTAGATTCCTCTGTTGAGAGGTCTCTGTTTAGGTCTGTACTCCATTTTTTTATTGGATTATTTGTTTTTTTTATGACCAATTTCTTGAGTTCTTTGTATATTTGGGAGATCAGACCTCTGTCTGATGTGGGGTTAGTGAAGATCTTTTCCCATTCTGTAGGCTGTCGTTTGGTCTTGCTAACCGTGCCCTTTGCTTTACAGAAGCTAGACCCAGTAATACCACTTTTGGGTATATATCCAAAGGATGCTCCATCGTGCCACAAGGACATGTGTTCAACTATGTTCATAGCAGCTTTGTTTGTCATAGCCAGAACCTGGAAACAATCTAAATGCCCCTCGACTGAAGAATGGATAAGGAAAATGTGATACATTTACACAATGGAGTACTACACAGCAGAAAACATGACATCTTGAATTTTGCAGGAAAATGGATGGAACTAGAAAACATTATTTTGAGTGAGGTAACCCAGACACAGAAAAACAATTATCACATGTACTCACTTATAGGTGGTTTTCAAACATGAAACAAAGGAAACCAGCCTACAAACCACGATCCCAGAGAACCTAGACAACAATGAGGACCCTAAGAGAGACATACATAGATCTAATCTACATGGGAAGTAGAAAAAGACAAGATCTCCTGAATAAATTGGGAGCATGGGGACCTTGGGAGAGGGTTAAGGGGAAAGGTAGAAGCAGGGAGGGGAGCAGAGGAAAATGTAAAGTGAAATAAAAATCAATTAAAAAAAAAGACCAATTCACTTAACTCAGTATCAGCACACTTCCTTTTGATAATCGTAGCACAAGAACAGAGTGTCTGCATGTCTTAACTTAGTCATAATGTTAAACAAAACTGGGAAAAAATTTAAAACCTGGATTAGATATATGGTAAGAGAAATGTGGATGAGGTGTTGATAATCTACAACTCATCTTCAGTGTTTAACTTGGGTTGATCTGAAAAGAAAATTATTGATTCAACATGTTATTCCTTCAATCATTTCCAGGGATGAAGACATTATTTCCTTAGTAATTTTTTATAAAATGTGAATCTTTTGTGAACTTCTTGGATCTGTATTGTATTTAAATACAGAATCTCACCCAATTGATACAAGCAAGTTATCTTCTGTATTTTTGTCATTGTTATATTTTCATTATATGGAGGCAAGTATAAATAAAATATAAATTCTGAAAATTAAATATGTACATGTTAAATAATTTGAATCCAAATATCATATATATTCTCTATAAAGGACAAAAACTGATTGGACCATTTATTGCATTGAGGAAATCTGGCT
This sequence comes from Ondatra zibethicus, assembly GCA_004026605.1. Taxonomy (NCBI): domain Eukaryota; kingdom Metazoa; phylum Chordata; class Mammalia; order Rodentia; family Cricetidae; genus Ondatra; species Ondatra zibethicus. The sequence goes on from PVIU01006382.1 coordinate 64,360, forward strand.
TTGTGAAGAAAAGCTTAATATAAAAAGTTATGTTTACATCTGATATTTGTTTACTGAAGAATAACATATTTCTTAAATTTCAGTATTGCACTATATACAGTTTATAGCTGTTGTCAAAATTGCGAGTTTTCTTAGCTTCAGTATTATTTGTCCCTGTAATTATTGTAGTGGTTTAAGTGGGGAACTTCTCCAATAGGCTCATGCATTTGTTCACTTTGGTCCTCAATCTGTTGTTGCTGGTTAGGGGTGTGAATGGAGCCTTCACGGAGAAACTTTGTCCCTGGAGGTGGCTCCGAGAGCATAGAGCTTGCTCACTTCCAGCTTCCTTCTTTTGCTTCCCGTGTGAGGTTGGGCTGTGATCTCTCAGCTCCTGGCTCCAGTGGTTTGCTGCACCCTCCCCAGCTATTATTCATCTCTAGCTTTCTGGAGAGTTAGCTAAAATCAACTCTTTCTCCTATAGGTTGGTTTCGGTTATTCATTTTTGTCACACCAACAGAAAAGCAACTAATACAATTAATTACTGATCTACTTTTCAAAAACAATTAAAACATTCTTTTGCCTTTATTCTTCTGGCTAATGAAAGTTAGCCTTTCTCTTGAATGTTTTAAATGGGCTATCTCTTCAGTACTAAATAATCTTAAGTTATCTATCTGGAAATATTAGAATTTAACCCACAAATTATTTTCCTTTATAGAATATTCATTTTTGTATTTTTTTCCTTCCTTTAAAAATTCACCCATTTCCTGATGATTAGTCCTCTGTTTATATTCTCTTCTTCCAGCACTCAAACTCTGTGTGTGATCCATTTGTTGGGTGGCTTCTGTTTATTTGCACTTGTCTCCCTATAGGCACTTTACACTGACATCTTTAGGGTGGAATGTCCATATTCTTGTTCACCTTTGTTACATGTGTCATTGAATCACTTGGTGTTATAAGATGTGAGGGAGGCAACAGAAAAAGATGCCCTCTGTGGTGTGATGGTGAAATTTTAATAACTGGTTTTGCAAGAGGGGAAACTCCTCAATCGTTGCCTTTGCTAACTTCCATGATATAAATACTCCCAACCTTGATGACTTTAGTCCGTTAATACTAAATACACACTCACACAGAACCAGCTATGTGGGGCTGTGGAACTGACTCCAGATAAGTTACTAGATATCCTTTTGAGTTAGCTGGGTACCACCGTTTTTTGTAACATGAATACAATTCTGTAATCTAATTCTACGCTCTCTCCATCCTTTGCTTCTGTATCTTACTTGCGTCTACAATAGTACACTTAACTGAAGTTTAAATTACCATCCCCTTTTCTCTTCTTTGACATTTTCTTCTACTCACATATTTTTCTTCATTACTGTGACATGAATGATGTTCAGTCCTTGACTGCTTTCAGGTCATTTGACCATTTTAAGTTTTCATCAGATAGCCCCTGTCCATTATCTAACATTCCATATGGTTAAAAATAAAGCTTCCTTATCTTGCTCCTATTAAAAGTTTACAATTTTCTACTGTATACTACTAACAAGCATTGCATGCAAACTGTCATATAAGTTCTTCTTAGGGTACCTTATTGAAGAAACAAGACTGGAAATTATTATGCATACTTTATAGCTTAAAAATTCAAAGCTCAAACTAAACTATCAAATAAGCAATGGAACCTGGATGTGAGCATAGGACTACTGGCAGTAAAACCCAGTTTCCTTTTTTGCATCATATGAGTCCTCATCGAATGATAAGATCATGTCATATGGCAGGGGAGGCGGCTCATCAGTTAAGAATATTGGTTGTTATTGGAGAGTACTGGGTTTGGCTCCCAGCACCCATATAGTGGCTCACAACTTTTACCTCCAGTTTCAGGAAATCCAAAACCCTCTTCTGTCCTCTGAGGGTGCCAGTCACACACATAGTCCACATATATTATGTGCACATAAGACAAAATAAAACCTTATAAAGTCCTGTCTTTCTCACATTGATTCATACAGGTCAATATATAGGTACTTTTCGTAATTGTATTACCAAGTCCTGTCTGTTTACTCTTTGTTTGTCCAACTGATTGCCTTGTTCCTATATCTAAGTACCATGCTTTTTCCTCATTTTATACCTTGCTGTAATAGAAATTCTTGTAGGGATATGTATTCAGTGAATTTTGACTTAACAAGTAAAATAATTAGTGGAAAAGCATGTATTTACCATATTTAAAATATGTGTGATATTATTTTTCTGCCACCTGGGTTGAAAGTCACACAGGTGATTTTGTATATGGCAAATTAGATTTTATACTGAAAAAAACAGGCTTTGTTGTATTGAAGAAAAAAAAACTTGGATGGAAAATTCCATTCATATTTTAGTTCAAGTCAGGAAGGTCAACTATGTCCTGTGTTTCCACCCTAACACTCTCATACCTATTTCTGCCGGGATGTGATTTAGACTGCAGGGTTCATCAAAGAAGTTTAAGGGAATATCCTCCCTTGCATTTCTGATTAACTTAGCTACTCTTTCTTTCTACTTTCGGAAGACTTACATAGAGATCAGACCTCAACAGTCAATCCATGTTCCTCTGAATTCCAGTGCTGACTGCACTGTTCTGTGCTGTGTCCAGTGCTGACTGCACTGTTCTGTGCTGTGTCCAGTGCTGATTGCACTGTTCTGTGCTGTGTCTAATGTGAGGGAGTTATGCAGTGCTCAGTACGAGTGCATGGAGGGATGCAGGCTCTAACTTACACCATCACCTGGGTGTACCTCCAGTTTCCTAAGTCTCCAAGCAGCACAGAGAAGTTGACTTACATCTAAACACATCTGGAAGCTTTTCTGTAGATGCTAAATTTCCTTGCTGCAGCAAGGATGCCATGCGGAGCTTAACTGCCTGGGTAAGACAGTGGGGAGGTTTTACTGTCCATGAGTATAAAAGCACTCGTATGTCAGCATGTAAACGAACTCTGAAATCACCCATTTGAAATCCCCAACAGATACCTATGTTCTCTGGTATTTTATGCTAATCTTCTGTGCTATATCACCTTTTACTCACTGCTGTCAGTCACTGCCTATTGTAAATATTTCCAAATACATTTCTGTTTCCTACTCAGTCACAAAGGGACTTAGAACAGTCTGGGAAGCTGTGAAATATACATAACATTATGTTAAACAATACACAACAATTTGAAAATTCTTATCCCGGCTAGTTGAATATTGGTGACTGAGTGGATTCTATATTCTATATCAGTATAGAATATAAGTTTGAAGCATGGACAAACAGTTTTCTGTTTTTTAAATGCACAGAGATGAATCAACCATTTTAGTGATCCCTGCATCTGAGCACTGCCAGCTGAGAGTGAGCCTGACATGGACTTCTATTAACGCGGCCTAATTTGTTTTTCTTGCTGAATTACTACTGATAACACTGGTTGTGTGAGTAGTTTGCATCAACAGAACCATTCAGAAAAGAGGACACCCCACTGTCCTTATTTCAGTAGCAGAAGATACAATTTTCCCATAGACCGGATCAGTGATGACAAAGCTTGTATACAAACTCTAAGGCAGTGGTTGTCAACTTTCCTAATTCTGTGGCACTTTAACCCAGTTCCTCATGCTGTGGTGACCATGAAATATTTTCATTGCTGTCTCATAACTGTAATTTTATAACTGTTATGAATCTGTATTTTCTAATGGTCTTTGGGGAGGTTGTGGCCCATAGGTTGAGAACTGCTACTCTAAGGTGACTTCTTCTTCTGTGTCACATACCTTAGCATGATATAACTTTGATAATTATTTTATTCTCTATTTTGCAGAATTAGTCTTTGCAAGAGAGGTGAGGGAATAGGTGTTTATGTCCTCTCCGAAATGCCAACTAGAACAAATAACCTCATAATCATGCTTTGAGTGTTTTTATGTGGACTGAAGCTAAGCATAATGGTATCAGAGATTTATTTCTTCCCACTTCAATAATTAGACTATATGGGTGGTAGTGGTGGCAAATGGAAAAATTATATCCAATTACATGGAATGCTGATGTTAATTTAGGTAACCATTTTAAGAAAGCAATTATGTGCAATATTAAGCTCAAACTCAGTGCTTTTAACATTTTATAAGTGGTAGAATTACAAATAAATCAATTTGGTAAGCCCAAATAAGTAATTACTACTAAAGTTTATATTTCAAATGTTCTAATTATGAGTGTATGTCTTGTTATTTTCTTAGAATAAATTCAATTCATTTTAACTTGTGTATATGTCTGTATTCTTCCATTTGTCTTATTTGGGTTGCCTTTGTCTTCATTCCCTCTGAGCCTGTTGCCTTGGTAACCATCATGTACTTGCTTGTATGTGAAGTTCTGCTTTGACATGCATTTATTTCTATGGGATCAGTGATGTCATTAGTGTGGACAGGTCCGCATGGGAAGATAAGTGCAGAAACATAGAATGTTGATCTTTCTTTGCATCATAAAATATACCATAAAAGTAAGTTTTTGAGTTAAAGAACTATATTTTTGTTTCTATTTTGATTTGATCATCAAGCTACAGTTTTCCTTATGTATAGATTTGCTGGAACAGAATGAATTAAAAGTGCAAAATATATTTGATATCATTGCTATGATATATAGTATTATAAAACTAAACACAAATACTTATATGTAACAAACCTGATTCTTAAAAGTCAGACAATTAAAAGTTTATCTTAATAGTACTTGTTATTATTAAAAAATATTGTGTTGACAAGATGGTTCTGTAGATAAAGTGGCTTGGCACGAAGCTTGACAACTGAGCATCACTCCTGGGGCCCATATGGTATTAGGTAATTTACTCCATCAAGTTATCCCTTGAATTCCACATACATGAATGGCATACATTCACTCTCACATACAAAATAAATAAATACATGAATAATAAAATGTAAAATTTAAATTATGCAAGGAATTTTATATTGACCTCAAGGTAATATAAACTAAACAGTGGATCAAGAAAAAAGTCCATATTTATAACTGTTTTATTTTTTGAAAAACACTCTAGTTTCTAATTTCCAAGAGGATCTATATATGTTTTTCGTTGGGTTCACCTTGCTATTTGGCTTATGAGCTATAAGTTTAATGTCCTTTGTTTATGGCTACAGTCCATTAATGAGTGAGTACATACCATAATCGTCTTTTTTGGGTTTGGGTTATCTCACTCAGGATAGTGTTTTCTATTTCCATCCATTTGCATGCAAAATTCAAGATGTCATTGTTTTTTACCACTGAGTAGTATTCTAATGTGTGTATATTCCACACTTTCCTTATCCATTCTTCCATTGAGGGGCACCTAGGTTGGTTCCATGTTCTGGCTATTACAAATAATGCTGCTATGAACATAGTTGTACAAATGCTTTTGTTGAATGATTGGGCATGGGTATATTCCCAATAGTGGTATTGCTGGATCCTGAGGTAGGTTGATTCCCAATTTCCTGAGAAACTGCCACACTGATTTCCAAAGTGGTTGCACAAGTTTGCATTCCCACCAGCAATGGATGAGTGTTCCCCTTACTCACATCCTCTCCAGCATAGGCAATCATTGGTGTTTTTGATTTTAGCCATTCTGACAGGTGTAAGATGGTATCTCAAAGTTGTTTCGACTTGCATTTCCCTGATCACTAAGGAAGTTGAACATGACCTGAAGTATCTTTTGGCCATTCAAACTACTTCTGTTGAGAATTCTCTGTTCAGATCATTACCCCATTTTTTAATTGGGTAATTTAGAATTTTAATGTCTAGTTTCTTCAGTTCTTTGTATATTTTGGAGATCAGATCTTTGTCCTATGTGGGGTTAGTGAAGATCTTCTCCCATTCAGTAGGATGCCTTTTTGTCTTAATGACTGTGTCCTTTGCTTTACAGAAGCTTCTCAGTTTCAGGAGGTCCCATTTATTCATTATTGCTTTTATTGTCTGTGCCACTGGGGTTTTACATAGGAAGTAGTCTCCTGTGCCCATGTATTGCAGGCTACTTCCCACTTTCTCTTCTATCAGGTTCAGTGTGGTCAGATTTATATTGAGGTCTTTAATCCATTTGGACTTGAGTTTTGTGCATGGTGAATGATAATGGCACTGGGACCTATCTCTTCTGCATGTATTGGCTTTTTGGGAACCTAGTCTATATGGATGCACACCTTCCTAGGCCGGGATGGAGGGGGGAGGGCCTTGGGCTTCCCACAGGGCAGGGTACCCTGCCCCCTCTTAAGGAAGCAGGGGGAGGGAGGAGGGGTAGTGGGGGAGCGGGAGGGGACTGGGAGAAGGGGAGGAAGTGTAAATTTTTGAATGAAAAATAAAAGAATATGAAAAAACACTCTAGTTTTAGAAACACAGGGATATAAGAAATGATAGTGATTATTTTCTACATCAAAAAGTTAACATAATGAGAATTCCATTTTATTTTAAATCCTTTACAGTTTAAAAATTTTTCTCTCTGTTTCTGTCTCTGTCTGTTATTTGTCTGATATTCACTTCAATCTATTTTATTTTCTTTATAGATGATGTGGAAACCTGCCTATGATTTTCTCTATGCATGGAGCAGTCACTATGGAAACAGCTGTAGAGATGTGTTACAAGACCTTCAATCAGCTTTGGACAGAATGAAAAACCCTGTCACCAAACGGTGGAGAGACTTAACTGGAACTTTAATACTAGTAAATTCTTTAGAGGTTTTGAGAGTAACTGCTTTCACTACTTCTCAGGAAATATAGACTGAGGCAAGTTTGGGGATGAAGGAAAATGGTAAGTGGGAAAGTGTGTGAGTGAGTGTGTGTGTGTGTGTGTGTATGAGAGAGAGAGAGAGAAAAAGAGAGAGAGACAGACAGACAGGCAGACAGAAAGAGACAGAGAGGGAGGGTGAACTCATAAAGATGTCTTACTTTTACTGTGTTTGGAAAGCCATGTTTTACCTTGAGAAACAAATCCTGCAACTCTTACCAAGATTGGATTTTGTAATCAAAGTTCTTTTTTTTTAAATATTTTTATGGTTTATTTAACTTTATTTTATGTGCATTGGTGTGAAGGTGTCAGATGCCCTGCAACTGGATCTTCAGACATTTGTGAGCTGCCATGTGGGTGCTGGGAATTGAACCCTGGTCCTGTGGAAGAGCAGTCAGTGCTCTTAACCACTAAGCCATCTCACCAGCCCCAAAGTTCTTTTTGTATATGGTAAAAAGGTAAACAGTAAAATGCTCTGTAACCAAGAAGGAAGGAAAAGCCCTTTTCTCTTATTCAGCGTTCATTCAATTTTCTAAAGTTAAAACAGATGAGTGTTTAAATAATATCAAGCAGATAGTTCAATAAACCAGAGGCTTTAACATGGGCAGTTATCACGAGGCAGAGAGATAGGAGGAGAGAAGGCACTGTGGCTCTTCAAAGGCTGCATGCCTTCTGTACATATCTGCATTCTTCAGTGGAGTCAGTCAGCATTGCTCTCTGCTCCATGTGCAGAAATTCAGGGTAGAAGAGGATCCACAAGGCCACTGCAAAGTAGGTTTTCTGTCTTGAAAGACTGACTCAAATTTTTGAAAAGTCATGCCACATAGCAGAAGAATGAAGAGGACAAAAAATAAAAATGCGTCCTGAGAGATGAAGCGTGCTCCTCTTCTTCATCATCTCCTGAATCAGAAAACATGACACCGTCAGAAAAACTATCTTTAAACATGGACTAAGAATTTTTATCAGCTTCCTTCAGTATCTTGGGAATATATATGCCTAATTTGAAGTTTTTTTCCCATGATCAGCATGAAAAATAATCCTTTAGCCACCAGGGATATTGAATACTGAGTTATTACAAACAATTACCATCACCAAAGCACTTTCAGTCCTAAAATGCTGACATCTGTGGGTGTGCTCACATGAAGACATGCACTTTGTGTGTGTGTGTGAGAGAGAGAGAGAGGGAGAGAGAGAGAGGGAGAGAGAGAAAGAGAGAGACAACACATCCTCTCTCGAGCGTATTACAAAGCTTGTGGAAGACAAAGCTAATGCAAGTCCTTGAGTCAGTATAGATATTAGTGATTGGCAGAGTTGACAAAAGTGGTCTCTGTCCATTAATCCCATGGCTGCCAAATTTTATGTTCCTTTACTAATTGTATTTCTCTTAAGGGAGAAAGAATCTAACAATAGGCACACAGATGCTTGAGATGCAAGATAAAAATGAGGAAGAATGCAAAATATCTGGGCTCAGTGCTGTTAATGATAAGGATGGGCAACAAAAATGACATGATTGAATGGGAAATGCAGAGGAGAACTGTGATGCTGGACTAGAGGCTGTCATGTGAGTAGGGAAGAGTAGATTCGGCAAGATTGAAAAACAAATCATAAGGCAAGCACTGCACCTGATGTTGACCAGGCAGGAGGTGTGGGAGCTGGAAATCAGTAGGTCCTTCAGACTGTGGACAGTGTGAGGTCTAAGAAGACAGAGGGTCAGGGTGATGAGTAAAAGGATGGGGTAAAAAGGGAAAGGTTAAAGGACAAGAGTGAGGGTGGAGGGGAGGAGACTGTGTTCAGGACATGAAAATCTTTAGGACTTAGGAAGGAATAATACACCTCAAGGGTAATTTGGATAAACTGAATGAAATTTTGTTTGTGGATTTCTGAATAAAACATATCCATTTGTCTACAAACTAAAGGCCCCATCATTTTAGAGCTTTTAATATTCCCCTCCTAACATATTTGATACGTTCAAAAGTAATTTGAACTAGTGCTTAGAACAATCTTAAAGGTTTTCACTATTTATTGTCCAAGGGCTTTTAGCTGCATGTTCAATGACAGAATTTATTTTAGTTAAAAATAAATTCAAGGAGAGGAAAGGAAAAAATCAGCCATTTTGTTAGCCTAGGGCACATGACTTGAAGTGGTGGCTTTGCTGTCTTTAGAACATTGTTGCTATCTTATTAACATTTGAGCATTTCTGCTCAGGATAGCAAGGATTTAATTACTCGGGTTTTACTGACACCAAGGCCTAAGAAGACAGAGAACTTGTTAGCTGATGAGTACAGTAAGATTAAAAACACTATGTGTGACAGTTGTGTAGATAGGTCTTCTTTTGGGACTTCGCAGAGCTGTCTCTGACTCTTTTGCTAGATTTTGGGATCCTACTCCTCATACTGGGTCGGTCGCCTTGTCCATGCTTAATACAAGGGAAGGTGTTTAGACTTACTGCAACTTGATATGCCATGCTTTGTTGATATCCATGGCAGGCCTGCCCTTTTCTAAATAAAAACACGAGAGGTTTAGGGTGGAGCTCAGAGGGGAGGGATGTGGCTGGGGCAGGGGCTGGAAGGAGAGGAGAGGGGGAAACTGCAGTCAGGCTGTCAAATAAATAAATGAATAAATAAATAAATATTGAAAAGAAAAACAAAGCTCTTTAAGTTTGTACTTCATTGTACTTTGAGATTGTAGTTGGGAATTTTAAGTAGAGTTTTAAAAAGTGAAAACCATCTCACAGTGGTTTAAATATTAATACACAGCTAAAACTAATGATCTCCTGTATTTTTCCAGAATTTTAAACCTATGTTCAATCTGTCATTTTGAATTTGTTCTTATACATTTTTATAAATTGTTCCTACTTTTCTGCATTTTACAATTTCCTTGCTGTGATGAATTTTTCTAATCAGGATAAATTTATTCAGTAATCACAAATTACCTTTCCTACTTGGCAAGAAGTCAGCGGAATTAATAAGGCTCTTACAGCCTCTCTTTGACATCATTAAAGTATCAAAAGCTATTAATCTAAAACTTCTCCAAGCATTAAGAAAATGGAAAGAGATTAGATAATCCTTTCAGTTCCTTTGGCTTTTCATTTAAAGATAAACAAATTAGCATAAGAACTCCAATCAGACCAGATCAAACCAATTTAAATGTGTTTAATAGATGGCACTCTCCTGGGTGGCCAGGAGAGCGTGGTGCAGGAAAGACAGAGGGAGCACACAAGCAAACCCAAAACCACTTGTTTCTCTTTCCTGCTGAGCTTAAATACCCTGTGGGGTCAGATTTTGGAAGGGTGGGAGTTGGAGTCCAAGCTCAAAGCACTTGGCAGACTGGGAGTGATATTTCCAACTCAATATTACACTTAGTACTTCTTTTCATTTGGATTTCAGAGAACTTACTGTGTGCTATAATCAAGTTCTGAGCCCACTGCTATATTCCCACTGAAAGTAGCAAATCTGCTCACCCTTGCTTTCTGCCTCTAGATAGGTTTAAAAATTCATTCCTTAGACCAATTAGTAAATTCAATGTTTATTTAAGAAAATATTGCATTTGTTTGGTAAGACTACCATACAAAAATACTATGGACTGGTTCCATCAAACAACAGAAATTTATATCTTCCATATTCTCGGAGTGAGAACTAAGATGAAGGTTGTGTCAAGACTTGTTCTTTGTGAGGGTGTGGGAAGAATTTGCTCTGGGCCATTCTCCTCAGATGCTATCTTCTCCCTTTGTTTTTCCAAGATTGTGCCAGGACTTAAACCTCTTTTAAAAAGGACCCCATTGTGCAAAATTAGCATTGGCTTGGTGTTTATCCTGATATAATTATCTAATCAAAGTCTGTCCATTATCTCTAAGATTATCTATCACAGTTTTAGGTTCAAAACAACCACACCACGTGAATGGGCAGAGCACAATTCAGCCCCAAGGAAGAACGAATTGGCAGGATTTTTGTTTGTTTGTTTTAGTTACTGTAGTTAACTACTTTGGTCAAATGAATTTTACTGCAATTAAGCACTACACTGCTGCTGCTGCTGCTGCTGCTTTTAGCACCAGAAAGTCAACTGAAGAATGAAGGTTTACTCAGAGCCCCAAATGGCAGAGCTGACTGAATCAGCAGCCGGGCCTGTCTCTGCACCAGCTGCGCATCTCCAGAATGCTGGCTAGCTGGACTCTGCTTATTAGAACTGATGGCACATCACAGAGGATGTATATTCTAGGTGGTGACTAATACCTACCTCTCTTTGTCTCTTTGTTGTTCTGTTACTGATTTTTTTTTTCTTTTTGCTTTGTTTTAAGATGGTTTGCTATACTGCCCAGGCTCTCCTCAACCCCAGCCTTCAGTGTGGAGTGTTGTTTTGGCAAGCAGAGAAAGGAGAAGATAGTTTGAAAAGAGACTGGGTGTCATGAGTAGGGACTAAGACTTGAATATGGACCCCTTTGGTTATATTTTTTTAATTGGTGAACTCTGAGATGTCTTGGGAAAATTGTATCTATTGAGCAAGCTGAGCCCATGGGTGGTGGGGTGGGTGAGGTGGCTTAAATGTCTTAAAATAGCAATGAGCAGTGAAAGGACATCTTGGTTTTAGAAGAAGTTAGTAAATCAAGTCGAACTAAGGACTTTGATATGAGAGACAGAGTGCCTCCCCTCACTACAGACTCCTTATAAGAGAATTGGGGTAAATAACTGGAAGATGAGGGGTGCTGCTTGGTTTTTGTCAACTTGATGGATTTGTAACAGAGAAAACACCTCCATGAGATTAGCCTGTAGGCAAACCTGTTGGGCATTTTCTTGATTAATGATTACTTTAGGAGGGCCCAGTTCACTTGGGCGGTGCCACCCGGGGCAGGTGGTTCTGAGTTGTATTAAGAAAGCAAGTTAGGAAACAGTATTCCTATGAGGCCTCCGCTTCAGGTCCTTCATCCAAATCTCTTTTTTGAGTTCCTGCCTTGCCTTCCCTCAATAGACTGTGGCACAGCACGTGTAAGCCCAAATCCTTTCCTTCCTAAATTGCTTTTAGCGATGAGTTTTTATGGTAGCAATAGAAACTAATTAAACAGAGAAGTTTCTTAAAACAAGGGAATTTTAATGGTAAAACCACCAAAGTCCCAAAACAAACACATAAAGATGGTTAAAGCCACCTGGGAAGGATGCTACCTTAAAAGGCTAGCAGGCACTTTCTGACAATCACAATAGTAACCCCAGGTAGAATAAAGGGCATTAGGTATTTTTGGGAAGGGAAAGAATCAACAAAAACCTTGATAGAAAACCCTTAAAGCAAATACGGTGTGCGATCCTTGCTAGGGAGATAACTGAGAACACTGAACTTCTGGCTCTTACGCATCTGTCCTCAGGGGAACAGTTCTCAGGACAGCATAACTTTGTTACTCAATTACTCATTTGTCTGACTACACAATACAAAATTGCTAAGCAAAATAGCAGACAAACATAGTATTGAAAACAGTTCATGATTTCATATAAGCAGTTAACATGTTATTTTGATGTGTAAAACCAGTATTTAAAATACTCTTCAATCATATTTATTAATTATTTGTCTCACTTAAAGGTGGTGGGGAAAGAATGGTGGAGGGGAAATAATGGTGTTGGGTGGTGCCGCCATGGTGATGATGGGATTTGAAGGGGGGTAGAGGTAAGAAATTGATTTATAAAAGGCTTTAAGAATTTTTTTCTGGATTATGTAGGATTTGATAGTGACTTAACAAACATTTTACACTTACTGTGGTGGTTATTATTGTCAATTTGACAGAATCTAGAATCACTTGAGAAATGGGCCTGTGAGTTATCTCTATTCAGCTCATTGAGGTAAGGTGATAAGATCCACCCAGTGTAAGTGCTGCCATTCCCTGGCAGGAATCCCAAAATGTATGAAATGGAGAAAGGGCATTGAGCTTGCATCCATCCTTTTCTCGTTTCCCAGTGGTGGATGTGATGTGACGATCACGATGGTCTGTCCTAGAGTTGTGAGCTAAACATACTCTTTCTCTTCAACTTGCTTCTGTCAGAGTATTTTAACACAGAGGCAGGAAAAAAAAACTAAGACAAATGCTATAGTTATGATTCATGGAACAGGATTTGTGCCAAGTTAGACCCACGTGTGTGACGAGTTATTCAAGTAAACTGAAATATGAAGTGTAGTAAGATGTTAAGTGTGTGTATGCATACGCATGAAAGAGAGTTTCTCATAACACAGGGAGCCTTGTAAGGTAGCTAATACTCCTGAACTCCTGACCCCCCCGACTATATCTGTCTCCACAGATGTAGAAAGCTTTTGCTTTCTTCCTTTTTCTCTACCCATTTCTCCTCTTCCTTTACTTGTTTCTTGATAGTGTGAAAACCTGGCAGTAGACATACTGTCATTAGAACAACATTTGAAGTTATTTTTCATGATCAAATACTTCCTTAAACCTATCATGTTTGAAGCACAATGCATGCTTTGAGACATGACAAAAAAATCCATTTTTAAGATATTTTCACTTTGGTAGAGCAGCTAAGATTGAATAAATAGTTACAGATATGACAAAAAAGAGGAATTCGTCAGCAGTGGTATGTATAATTTACATACAGAGAGGCCACGAGTCAATGTTCTATCTCCAGGGTTTTATAAAACACACTAACCATGAAATGTGTTAAGATCTGTTATCATTATTTCAGTTCAGTTCTGTTCCTGCCTTGTGGTTTTGTGGCATAACAGTAAATATGCTTAGGTACAGATAAGTCATTATTTTATATTTCCATTTAGGTAGATTAAAAATTTATTTGGCAATTAGTTTCTAGTGTTGCAGTAAGTACTAAAAGCAAACTTGACATTTTTTCTTCCCTCAGGGCTTCTTAAATTCCATTTTCCTATGTCCTGGGAATCCAGTGTCAGCACAATTTCCAAGCCTTACTTCCATCTCAATCCTATTTGTTTATTGATATCTTCTGTACTATTTAGGAGCAGGACATACTTTCAAATAGAAAGTTTCTAAAATCCTATGCAAAGTTGCTTATTAAATATTATGAGAGCTGCATTACCTCACTCCTTGATTTCCCTTGGATCAAAGGGCACTTGGAATACAACATTAAAGCTCTGTATAAATTCAGGAATCTACCAGTAAGTCCTGACTCAACAGGGCCAGCCCAAGTTTATGGGGAAAGCTTTTACATTCATAAAGGAGATTATATTTCCAAAGCATTCCAGTGTTTGAAGCAGTCTTAAAAATGACTCCAGTCTTAGATAAACAGAACTCAAGAAGAACTAATTCTACCATTGAGTATTTCAAGGTAGAAAAGACCTTGAAAGAAACTCAATTAAGACTACTTGTCAGGCTGTAACTTTGACAAGGCTACTTCCGTGTTATTAAAATAATAGATGTCTTTGTGACTGAAGATAGAAAAATCTAGGTATTAGATAAGATGACGGGAAAAAAATCTTGGAACACTATAGATTTTAGCAGAATTCTGTCTCCTAAAAACGCACCAACCCATAAATCTGTAGGGTATCAAGGCATATCTGTAAAAGTGTTATCTAAATTAGGTCTTTGTGGGATTCCTTCCAATCAATCCTCAACTTCAACTTTTCTAAAGAAAAATCTAAAATACAAGAGGCTTTTATGTTTTTGTTTATTTTTTACAAGCATATTGTTCAAAACAAAGAAAACATTAAAGGCATTTTATGTAAAGTATAATAGAATGCCTAATGTGAGGCCTGTGGTCATTGTGACTTTCTTTTGACAGTAATGACAGATGGACATAGCCAATTTGTTTTTCTTTTCTGGTGGCCCTATATCAATATCACCATTACCAAGACTATTAGATAAATTCCCTGGTGAAGCAATTTGTAACATTCATGTTGGATATATATATTGGTTTCTCGAGACAGGGTTTCTCTGTAGCTTTGGAGCTTGCCCTGGAACTAGCTCTTGTAGACCAGGCTGGCCTTGAACTCACAGAGATCCACCTATCTCTGCCTCCCGAGTGCTGGGATTAAAGGCATGCGCCACCACCGCCCAGCTAAGGATATATATATATATATATATATATTTTTTAACTAAAAGGCCCATAAAATAAAAATTCCATTTTATAATAGGAATATCTTATGATTATGAAACACATCTGATTGTTACCTAGATTTTATTTTAATAGCTTACATAATACAAGCCAGACATCAGTGATGCATGCCTTTATTCCCAGCCCTTGGGAAGCAGATACAAATGGATCTCCAAGTTTGAGGCCAGCTTGGTCTACAGAATGAGTAGTTCCAGGACAGTCAGGACAACACAGAAAAATACTGTCTCACAAAACCAAAAAACAAACAAAAGTCCAAACCAAAACAAACAAAACAAAGCAAAAACCACCAACAAAAACTCCAAAGAACAGCTTACATGTTACAGAACCCATTTTCTTAAAACAGTCACTCAAGTTTTGAACATTTTTCCTTTGATACAAATCTGCTGGTACCTTAGCCCAAATCTGCCTTTTTCTAGCCCATTCATTCAAGAATTCATCATTTAACATATACCAATAAAGTATAATCTGCACCATATGGAGGTGAAATGATATAAGAAGGTAAGTTCCCTATTTTCATGGGAACTTACCTATTTTTGTGGGTTTTTGAAGTTGGTGAAAAGAAACTGCTGTTGAGTGTGCTTTCTTCAGACATTTGGAGGTGATTATTCTCTCAAATGTTTAAATATTTCCTCATTAAGGTGCCCATCCAAAAGGTCTCTTTATTTCAAATAGAGTTTTCTGATTCTCTACTGCCTACATGACTTTACCTGTGCCTTGTTGATACTCCTCTTGGGTATATGTCCAGAGCTAAACCCCACCTCACCTGAAACACACTCATCTACCCAGTTAATTACTTAGAAAGCTTAATTAGTCTTTCAAGGATGAATCCAGCCATGTTTTAGAGGAGATTTTTTTTTTTTTGCTATGACAAATACTTGAGAAAAATAGTTTAGAGAAAAGGAAAGATTGTCCCATAGTGTCCAAGGTTACTGATGATGATATATGCCTATGATAAAGCTGAACATCATGGTGTTTTTCTATCACCTCCCAGTAATGACACCAAATTATGATTTCATCAATGGATGAAGTAATACTCACATGACCCTGTTAACTTCAAAATGCCTATACCTGACAAACAAAATTTTAATACACCACTCTTTGGGGGGCATGTTTTCATTCAAACAAAACACCATCATTTTGGAACTGAGAGGTTCATGTTCCAAGGGAAGTTTCAGAATGTCGGAACAAGACAATTGCTTCCCTAATTGTGGTAAAATACTTCCATTTTTAGTCTGTGTTTTGCAAATAAAGAAATGGATCACCATAGGTTTGTGACTTAACTTTGTCTTTTAAGTTAACAGATTGTAGCCCCAGACATAGGTCAAACGTGGCAAGTTCATTGAGCTAATCAAGGAGTGTGTAATGGAAAAATGTGAGATGCAGCACAAGATGCAGCAAAATTGGTTTTTAGAACAGGAGAAATGAAGCTAGGTGCGGTGGCTCATGCTCCTAAGCCAAGCACATGGGAGGCAGAAGCAGGTGGATCTCTGTAGCTGTGAGACCAGCCTGGGCTACACAGCAGTTCCAGGACCGCCAGAGTTCTATACTGAGGCTTTGTCGCAAAACCCCAAACAAACAAACACTCCAGAAGATATAGAATGATTGCAACACAATCCTTTACAGGACAGATATAAGCTAGAACGTACTAACATGTTTCTAATCACTATCAGTTTGAAAGGATGCAAATATCTGTGGCATAAGCAAGTAGATTTACATGTTATCAACATTATGAAATAGTAGCATTTTGTCTTTGTTTCTTCCACATTCTCCTCCCAGGAGTGTTAGCTTCTGAGCCTGTGGCCTCCTTTTCTCATCAATGTCTTAGAATCAAACATCACTTCTCTGTCATTTTAATCTCCTTGATCTGGGGACGTCTCCTTCTCTCTGTACTCTGCCCCAGAGCGTTTTATTTTGAGAATAGCTCGTATTTGTGCTGCAAAGGAATTGTAACTCACATGGAAAAGTTCCCCCAGAGGTTTATGTATTTGATTCCCTTTGGCGGCAGTGCTTGAGATGGTGATGTCATCTCTATGAGGGAGAGCTTTGACGGTGAAAGTGCATTACTGAAGGACAGTTTGCAGGGTTGAGAGCCTCACTGCAATTGCTTTATTCTCTCCTCTAGTTCCTGTGTTAGAATGAAAATGTTATCAGCCAGCTTCTTGTTTCTGCTACCATGCCATGGCTTCATGGACTTGATCCCTCTAGAATCTTAACCCAAATTAAACCCTTCCTTTCTGAAGCTGCTTTAGTTCAAGGTTATCAAAGCAAAGAAAAAGTGACTAATACAAAAGGGAATTAATGATCAAAATAGATTTAGTAGTTTGGTTACTCATATAACCATTAATTTGATTTATTCATTAAACTTTTAAAATAAATTTAGTGCTTAGCTCATCCTTGGTAAACTTTTGTAGGTTGAATGAATAAATAGGGAATTATCAGCCAATCACACCTCTCCATAGATTAGGTTATTTATTCATTGCTTCATAGGCAGGAAGATGGCTGGGATAATTATAGCTGGATGAACTTGTGATAGACAGATACTTCCAACATTGTACGAGGGATGATGTTAAATACTCTATCTGAACAGCATCATTATTGTGATTCCAGCCTCTCAAGTGGTTAGTAAGTCATTGATGTTATATTCAGAAAGCTGGGCCTGGTAGGATATTTGGTAAATTTCAGTGTCCTTTGGAGTCTATTTTTGTGGTCATTTTGAAGATGTTTCATTACTACTACTTGTTAATGGTTATCAAATATTTTAAATATAAGCACTACCTCCCAGAAATCTTCCTTCAGCTCACTTATCTTTTCAGAATACCTCTTCCTGCTGAACATTTATCCTGATCCTTCAGTCTTCCCACATGATGGGCAGAAAAGTCACAGATGTGCAGGTTGTTGAACAGTGTAATCAGATGAATCAGGTGCCATTTCCTGGGTGATAACGAGCAGATTGCCTGCTTTGTAAGATGAAAAGTTCTCATAGAGATCCATTGCTAAATATTATTGAATACATTCTGTGGAACTTCATAAGCAGAGGTTGAGAAGGTTTAAACAGGGAAGTGATCAATCTGTCTGTAGCTTTAAATATGGGAACACTTTTAACTTTTCATTCTCAGGAACATCGAAGAGCTAATATAAATAAAATTTATTTATAAAATCATTAAGTGACACACACATGTAAATCATTCCTTTGTAGTGAGCGCATTTAGCCTTGAAGGTAGATGCCTCAGGAGCATTTGAAATTTAGATAGGGATCAGGACTGTCTCCAGTCCATCTTAGAATTTGAAAGATTAATGTAGCAGATATTTTTATATGGGATAGCAGTAGAGACCTGAAGAAACACCGTAGGAGAAACCAAGGAGCTGATAAAATTTCTTATGATTGCTTATATTGAAGTGTGATCCTAGTTAGTCTGATCAATAAAAACCCAGAGTCAGATATTAGGGGTGAAAGCCAAGAGATCAGAGAAGCAGAGCAGCCAGCCACTCGAGTTCTAAACTCTATGAACTGAATGGTGAGACCCCAAACCCACCAGCCTTATATTCCTGTCTCCACCTGTCTAGTGCTGGGTTTAAAGTTGTGAACCACCACTGCCTGGCCTCTATGATTAGTAGCTAGCTCTGCCCTCGGATCTCCAGGCAAGCTTTATTTGTCAGAACACAAACAAAATATCACACAACATTATATTCTGATCATACAAAATAGAAAAGGAGAAACTTGTGTCAAAAGGAATAACATGTCTTGGGAGTTAGTTTCTCAGACTAAAGGCATGAATAATCCAGCAAATCAAAAGTGTCTTTAAAGGTGGAGTGTTTTGCAAATTGAGCTTCTGAGGCAAGTGGGAGTTTGTGAGGACAATTTGTGGACCGAGGCATTTCAAGGGACCAGATGCCAGAACTCCAGCAGAACTCCAACCATAGAAGGCTTGGCAAGGATGATTATGAAGCAGGGCCTGGGCAGTGGTAGTGGCTGAACAGGATCAGGGGCTGAGGATGCTTGGAGTTCTTTCTCTGGTAAGGAAATGAGCAAAAAACTGTCTTGTTCCCTTGTCCCAGATTCTCCTGATACTTTGCAGCCTGGTCTCAGGTACATGGCATTGATGTAATACATGACATTGTTTGTAACTCCACTTATTTAATTTTGTCAGTTTTGCATCTTTACTTAAGAAATATGTCACCTGCATTAAAGATGATAAAACAGATGTCTTAAGATACATAAAAGATTGCCTTCAGAAGATCTGTTACTTATGTATTCTTTCCTTTGTTGTTGTATCTTATGCTCATAGTTGCCACAGGCCTTAACAACTTGAGGATGTAACTGAAAATTTACCCAAAGACAGCAATTCATAACTAAAAATGACAGCAAGGGCATAATGTTGAGTAAGAATGTCAGGTAAACATGGGTTCATGTAATAGGTAATCCTTCATGAATCTTTATAAACATTTAAAATACAAAATTGTTATATATTGTAGTGATATTTCAATTTATTTTAATAAATAAATCTTTCCTGAAGATTAGAGAGTAAAACAGCCCCGCTGTCAACATTACAGTCCAGGCAGTGGTCTGTCCCAGCAGCCACACTAGTTTGCCATAGAAACAGGGCAGTAGTGGTGCACACCTTTAACCCCAGCCCTAGAGAGGAATATAAGATGGGAGGAGACAGCTCCCAGACACAGCCTCATCCTGAGATTCTGGAGGCAGGATTCCCATTTCAACTGAGGTCGAGGTAAGAGCCAGTGACTCTTTGTGCTATTCTGACCTTCAAGTTGAACCCCAATATCTATCTCTGGGTCTTTATTAATCATTATACAATATATTATCAATGATTGCAGCATACATATGTGGTAAAGGAATGCTCAGGGAATACACTGAAATTTCATATCAAAGAGGAAATAGAAGAGCATTTATTAGTTCTATAACATTTGTGTATATTTTTCTAAATTGACCTTAGAACCATTTGTACCAAACATTAATATTTGTTTAGTGATTTTTTTTGAAAACGAGCCTTTGGATGAATAATACATCCTGTATATTTAATATGCTATGTTTTAAAAAAGTAAGTTATAACATAGAGGCTATGCCCTCTGTTTTTGCTAGGAATATTCACATCTACCTAATCCTTTATAGAAAAAAGGAGGAAAGAAGAAGTTAAATCATTCACTAATCTCTAGCTAATCTCACCACTTAGTAGTTGAAAGTAATTTTTCACCTAACATTAAGATATAAGGACACAACATTTATGACAATGATATATGTAAAATATTTTATAAAGGATAACTCCTATGTCAATAATATAGTATGCAATGAAAATTGAAATCACTACAGTTTTCCTGTAAAATGTTAAAATTGTACAATAGTTATAAGGGAAATTATCTCTAATACAAGAGAGTACATTTGGTCAAAGTGTTCTGGAATAAGGATTAGAAAACTGGCTTCTAACTCAGTTCTGATAATTACTGCGAAGCCAGATGATCTCTCTGGGTCTTTAACCTTTGATATGAAAAGAAGACTTTCTATGGGAGTCCACTCAGTCAATGGAAAAATAACAAAGTATTAAGACATTCGATTGTACAGTCAGGTTAATGGATAAGAGAAGTAATAGTCATGATCTTAATAAGATGTCTGTGGGTCAGACAATATGAGAGTGCTGAGTTCTTTTCATTCAAAAATGAGGCACAGCAGTGCTGGGACTGGAGATTCATCAAAATGATTCAGTGAACTATGTGGGAATCCAGAGAAGTCCCAGTGGTCATGTTTGCATTAGGCTCTTCACAGGCATTGTCAGTACTAATTAAAGGAATGAAATAACGAAGTCCTGAGTGACTTCATCACTAACAATGCAGATCCTGGGATATGGGAAGAATTAGGTTTATTTATTAACAACCTGAGCAAGAAGACCGTGTCTAAAATTTGCATCTCTCCTCTTAAAAGTATGAATTCTATTTATTTCAGAAACTTAAATATTCTTTCCAAACATGTTATTTACTTGTTATTTCTCTCTGCCAAAACACAGCATACAGGTTCAGAGAAGAAGGGAAATTGATCATCTTCTTCTTAACAAGAACAGTTCAAGGTTGACAGATAATTTAGCTCTCATGAAACTAAAGAGTCTTTCTTGCTGCCTACCATTCTCTAGAATGCTCAGAGCCTTCACCCTTGAGAAGTCAGTTTTCCTTAGAGAGGTCACCATTAAATGCTTATAGAAATCAGATTTTAGAAGTGGTTATCCATTCTCTGTAGAAAGCAAAAGTTTACAGGCAAGTGGATGTTGGTTGGCCACCAAACTCTGACTTGCATACAATTCTTCTGGAACCATGTACTTAATAGTTATATACAAATAATGACATACAGACCTACCTTACTAAGTTATTGTGAAGTTTAAAAGGATGGTTCATATAAAGTACTCTGCAAACTAAGCAATCAAATACAGGGCCAGCTATGTGTGGCAAACAAAAGAGGATATATCTGTGTTGGTTCCCAGCTCTGTGCACTTTTTTTCATAAAACCACAGCATTTTAAATAATAAACTTAATGCTTTCATTTTACTGCCCTCAAAATATATAGAGGATACTTG
Source organism: Ondatra zibethicus (assembly GCA_004026605.1). Lineage (NCBI taxonomy): Eukaryota > Metazoa > Chordata > Mammalia > Rodentia > Cricetidae > Ondatra > Ondatra zibethicus. The sequence continues at coordinate 85,710 of PVIU01006382.1, forward strand.
AATCTCCAACAATTGAAATGAAACTCAAGACTCTAGTTGGTTAAGGGAGAATGGAATCATTACATAGAGAGCTTAGCTGTGGCTTCTCATAGCCACCCCCAACACAGGCGCCATCACTTCATTTGTCAACATTCCATCTCTGAGTGCATTATGCTTCCTTAATACATGTTCTTCTATGTTAACTAATTTTGTGTCATCTTAACACAGGCTAGAGTCATCTGAACATAGGGAGCCTCAACTGAGAAAATGCCTTCATAAGAAGGGGCTGTAGGCAGGCCTATACCATATCTTCTTAATTGGTAGTTGAGTTAGACAACCCAGACCATTGTGTGTGTGGCCATCCCTGGGCAGATTATCCTGGGTTCTATAAGAAAGTAGGCTGAACTAGGCATAAGGAGTAAGCCAGTAAGCAGCCTGACTCTGTGTCAGTTCTGAGATCCAGGTTCCTGTGTGGTTTGAGTTGCTGCCTTGGCTTCCCTCAATGGACTGTGATTCATAAGCCAAATAAATCTTTTCCTCCCCAAGTTGCTTTTGGTCATGCTGTTTCATGACAGTAATAGTAACCCTAACTAAGACACCTTCCAACTTCTTTGTTTTTATTCAAATTTATTGTGTTATTTGCTGTAAAAGGCTTCTGAGTGAATCTTTTCCTGTGCTTAGAAATTAGATTCAGAACCCAAACTGAGTTACTGTGTTTCTTTTTGGTTTCATACTGTAAATTTTTCCCTCATCCCAGCTGTCTCTCTAGTCAAAATTCCAATCCAAACATTGAAACTCTTCTGTGCTGTGCTTTATAAGGAGGCAGAGACAAAGAGTGCTATTTTTGACTGAAAGGAAGGCACAGCGTGAGACGAACAATGACTTCTGTTTTTACATTGTGGATCTGTCTGTATCATCAGTGAGCCTGAGGAGAGAGGGCTGCAGACAGCTCTTCTCAGACAGCTCTGAGCTCTGATAGCTTTCCATTAGTGATAACTTTTATGGAACTCCATTTAGAAAACACCAAATTTCTGGACAGTTTTCTAAAATGGCCCAGATGAATGCATATGTAGCTAAGGAGAGAGGGGATATAATTATGTGATCTCTCATTTGTTATCAGCTAAGTGAAATGAGAACAGATCCCATGGGGTTTTCCCTTTTCCTCAGACATTGTCTTCTGCATAAATAATTATTTTAATAGTAGATAACTGGTTTGTTGAAATTAATTGTGGTCCAGATTTTTTTATACCAAGAAGTTTAATATAAGCAGATAGTTTATGGTGATATAACTTCTAAGGTGAGATGGTTGGTCAACTTTGAGTACTTAGCTGAAACACCATCAGAACCATGCTTGGAGGGTGTGCTGATGAGGATATGTTTTTTGTCAAAGATGCTAAATTCAGATGCCATTTTGTGGGAATACAGACAAGATAGTTTGGAAAGAGTCTCCACCCCAAGATGAAGGCTCCATTTTGAACATCTTTTTCTCATCTCTGAGCACTTTACTTCTTCTAAAATATATTGGATGCTTGAGTTCTCTCCAAAAATTGAAAAAGCTGGAGTGATTTTTGAAAAACTACAGAAAGTACTGGAATATTAACTAATATTAGGGTTCTATTGCTGGGAGGAGACACCATGCCCACAGCAGCTCTTACAAAGGAAAACTAACTGGGGCCTCTTTAAGTTCAGAAGTTTAGTCCATTGTCATTGTTAGGATTCAGGCATTATGCTTGCTCTAGTCACCTGGCAGGATGGACCCAGGCAGTACCCTGGCCAGTCCATGGCCTATGACTGCTATGTCACTACATAGTCTGTACACACAAAGGCCAGTGCATGGCCTATGACTGCTATGTCACTACATAGTCTGTACACACAAAGGCCAGTGCATGGCCTATGACTGCTATGTCACTACATGGTCTGTACACACAAAGGCCAGTGCATGGCCTATGACTGCTATGTCACTACATGGTCTGTACACACAAAGGCCAGTGCATGGCCTATGACTGCTATGTCACTACATGGTCTGTACACACAAAGGTCCCTTTAAGAGACAAGCTCTACCCACTCCCAATCTCCTCCCCTTGTTCTTCTGAAGAGGAAGGCTGATACTTAACCTCTTCTTCCTCTTTCTCTATGTATTTCTCTTTCTGTCTTCCTTTCCCCAATCCCTTTATCTCAATAAAACTCCCACATAGGCTCTGCCTGCATGACATGTCTGTACCTCACCAGCCATGGGCTTTCACCTATCACATGGTCCTTGGCATGCCAAGATCTCTCATTACAAAAGGTATTGTGGCAGGAAACATACTGGCATGCAGGCAGACATTGTGCTGGAGAGGTAGCCAAGAGTTCTATATTTGGATCCACAGGTAGCAGGTATCAACAGTGACACATTGGCCAGGCTTGAGCTTCTGAGTTCTCAAAGCCTACCCACTAGTGACAAACATTTTAAAGTAACCCATATTTCTTATCTATGCTTAGCCATGTGGCTTGGTACCTTTTCTCAGTGTAGCATGCCTGTCTTGCATCTTTTTGTGTCTGTTCAAGATTCTTCCGACTCCACCTTCTCCTTCCCAGCCTTCTGTTTGGTTTTCTCGCTCAACCTTATCCTGTTCAGCTATTGGTCAGTCAACTTTTTTATTAAACTAATCACAGTGACATATATTGACATAGTGTAAAGGGATATTGCACAGCCTTTGTTTGGGTGTTAAAAATGGACAAGTAAAGAACTAATTCATAGAAATATGTTGTAGGTAAGAGGATCAAAAGGATAAATAATAGAGTGTGAACCAGATGAGCCTAAAAAAATTAATTTCCACCACTATTTAACAATAGAGAAACAAAAAGATTTTTTTCCAAATATAACTCAAAGGAAGTGAATAATGATGTCAACTCATAACAAGGGAGTATCTGTTTAATGGAAACAGAATATGACTTCATTGTTGGATATACTTTTTCCTTGTGACAATACAGGACAACCTGTGATCTGTGTTGTGTAACTGAAATATATTTATAATGAGAGCAAGTATTCTTTTCTCTTATGTTGTTGAGGAGCCTTTCCAGGGTGTAGAATGTTTTCTAGACTATCATTTCTTTCCAGCAAAGCAGTAGTCATTCTTCCATATAATGGTGTGAACTGCCAGGTACTGGCAAGTCCTTATTGCTGATGTTCTTACCACCACATTATATATTTATCTTAAGATTTTAGAACATACATTACACAAACTGCTATTATGTACAGAGAACTGCTTTCTTTGAATATAAATATGATAACTGGGTATAGGTGTGCCAGGAAAATCATAAATGACTTAAATACTTTCTTTGGGGAAAATGTTAGAATGTTGTAATGAAGAACTATATTGAGAAGTATTAATTTGAAGCTTTTATGGGTACAAAAAGCCTGTTTATATGTATAATATAATTTTAAATGTACTATTTTAATTTCACATAAAATAGTACTGTTGTGTGATTGTTCCACATAACCTTAATCTGTTTGAATAAAAAACTTCCTACTTTTCATATATCATCCATCTCATTGTTTTAAACATTTTTTATCCTGACCTCTAAGAAAATATAATAAAATTTCTTTCCTATACATACTAAGTTTACTCTACACATACTAAAACCTTTCCATTGCACCCTTTTTAATAAAAGTTTGACCTTGTTCTGACTCTTTCTTCTTGTATCATCCTGACTTCCAGCACACACTGGTAGCCAGGGATTCTCTAATAAACTACTCTTTTCCCAAGCCATTTTTTCTCATCTATGATAAACAGAAATCAAATAATAGTTCTCAAATTAAGGCCAATGAAGTTAAGTCTTTCTTAGTGACACTGATTTTAGTTTATTTGTGGATTATTCTGTGCTATTCTATAGTCAGTTTTCTGCATGGTTTGTATTTGCAGACATAACTCTTCTGATTTTTAAAGGACAAAGGCTGAGATGAGTTTTCCACATGGTCTAAGCAACATGAGTAGGAAAGAGAGTGGGCTTTAAGGAGGTGTATAATGAAAACTACAAATCATATGGCAAAGCTGTGTCTTCATCTATAACACAGAGAGGATTGTGGGATGTAACATCAATAGCCAAGCAGTACAAAAATAATAAGCAAGTGATAATAGCAAAAGATCATATATTTCACTCCAAGTATTTTTGAGCTATAGGTTGCTGCTGGTATTTACAGTTCAGGGAATCATGACCAAATCTTATCTGTTACTGCTACAGCTACCTCACAAACAACATTTCTTCCATACCACTTTCATATGCTCTATAAATGGAAGGGACTTATTTTTCTGTTTCAACTTAGATGGAATATTAGTCTCAAAGCTGAAACAGTGAAAATGAGCTCTATTTAGTTCTTTTTAAATATTATTTCTTCATCTCTAAATGATGACAATAAGCTAAAACACAAATATGTCAATAGTAGCTCATCTTTTACATAAGACACAGAGAAAAGAATTATTCATGTTCTATAGGCCTCTTCAGACAGTTCTAGCGCCCTCTGTTGTATATATCAGGAAAGCCAGGAACAGGTCAGAGTTCTTCACAACACAACACTGTGTTGACTGAGAATGAGAACAAAAGATGATGTATGTGGAAAATTGAGTAAAATATGTTAAAGGGGCCAAGTATTAGCTTAAAAATTTCATCATTGTCATTAATACATACTTAGGATGTAACCATAATCTTAACTTTTTGGTAATAATAGAGATGACAAAAAGAAGGTAGTTTGCTTAAGAAACAAAGGTAAATAAATAGGTAGATCTTTCTAATAATTCACTTTGTTCATTGTTATGACCAAATGCCTGGCAAAATAATATAAGTGAAGAAAACCGTTTTGTTTTGGTTTCCCCACATGGTAGAGTTTGTGATGGGAACATTATGCTGGTGCTTCTCATAGTTGGGTTTAGAGAGGAAGCACAGAATTTAGGTAGGAAGTGGGGCCAAGCTACCACCCTCAGAGGCACATCCTAGTCACACCCCAGTCACACCCTAGTCATCCATCTCTGCCAGCCTTGCCTTCCACCTCAAGACCCCACAGTTTCCCTGATGCTGAACCAACTGGAGAGCAAGTACTCAAACATGCACCAGTGGGGGGTGGGAGTGACTTATTTCTGATTCAAACAAAAATGATGTGCAGATGAAGCTATGTGAGAATTTAGCTGTAAGAGGTGAGTTGTTCCCTTAGCACTGTCAGAGTCTATTCTCAAGTGTGCTAAATTGCCTGCTCCAATATGGATTCTTCTATATTGCAAAGCCCCAACAATGATGACTGTGATTTCGATGCCCTCAATGGCAGCTCTGCGTCTCTGTTTTCTAGCATTGATAAATTTTGGTAAATAATGTATAGGAAAAACAAAGTATAAGACATTTATTTCAGTCTGTTAACTATTTAGTAAACTTGAGCAAATTAACTAATCTTGCTCTTTTGCCTTCGCTGATAAGAAAGTGAAGCTATGAAGAAGTTAAAGACCAGTTATGTAGGCAGAGTTACAAGGCTATACGTGGACAACACTTCACGAACTTTAGAATTTGGCACATATTTCTCATATATTGGATGCTCATAAAATAGCTGGGCCTTTGGGGCTCAGTCCCCAAATCAATAGGGACAATGAAAAGAAGTAGGGCCGAAGTAATCCGATACCATGGACATTCACTCCTGAGTGGATTACTTCTTTGATAACCGTACGAACAGGGTAAGGTGAGTGGGTATCACTTATCTTTAAAAGGGTAAAAAAAAATAGCTCTATTTCTGCCCTGCTGCCAGGATGATAGGGCATAGTTCAAACTTAGATTTTGTGGAGTTGGTGTCAATAATCTAATATCTGTTTTTTTTGTCCTTTATCTGTCTTTTTCTTTCATTAGCCTGCTCATTTTCAGGCAGGAATAAAAATTTTTCTGGTTTATTATTGAACTATTCTTTTCCAATAGAATTAGCTTGTTTTAGTTTAATAAGTTTAGAATGTTCTCTTTTCTGGACTACAAACAATCCCTGAAAATATTTAAATAATACAACATTTTTGAAAATTGTCTGAATTTAGTTAATATGTGTCAGAGATTCTGCAACAACAAAACACTCAAATAAAAATGTATGACATTTATGGAATCCATCAGAGAAAAACTGTGATAAAAAACATCCTCTTACCTCAGAAAGTAGTGTGCTCAATTATGAACTGTAACATGAAAAATTTATGTATGCTTTTTATCCTAAGACTGATGAGATTCTCTTAGAACCATGTTTATGAGAGATACCTGAATGGTGTGTATGGAAGCATCCTGCCAAGAAGAAACCAGAAAAGCTAAATCAGCTTTATTCTAAATCATCATTGTCTATGTCTTGGAACAAACTGAATGAAATTATTCACTCTCTTTTTGAAAAATGTTATTGCAACTTTCTACTAATTAAAGTCAACTTGTGTCTATTGATTCTTCACCATGTGCTTGTGATAGAAGTGTCTAAATTTCTTGCCCTCTGATAACCAATTATTCAGATAGGAAGTCAAACAGTATATATCAAGTCCAAATTTAAAATTCAGCTATTATCTTAGATAAGCAAAGGGGCATGCACGATTGCTGCTGGGAGTTAGTCAAGGCTGGAGGGAGAGGAGGCTGGCTCCACGGGAGAAGCTGTCGTTTAAGCCAGATAAAGAACAGTTTTCTTTTCCTGCATTCCAAGGAAGTGCTCATTAATTTTTTGAATAATATCTTTTCTTTCTCATTGACCAAGATTTCTTGCTATATAGCTTATTCATTTGTTAAGGAACTAATTAAGTAAATTGCCTTTTAAAATACAAATACCCTGTTTCGTATGTGTCTTTGAAGTCCAAAATTGAAAGTAGACATTTTTATTTTTCAAATGGAGAGTTTGAGTCAAAAAGACAATTCAATGGAAAACTAGAGGAGAATTGGCATTTCTGTTTGTACAAAGAAACATTTTACCTGCACATTTTAATTAATAAATCAAGTCAAATTGTCAAACTAATGAACTAAAAATGCTAACATTTAGCAGGATTATGTTATAAAAACATGTATTTTAATAATTCTGATACATATCCTAATGCAATATATTTACATAAGCTAATATGATTCTTCACTATAATCCTGAGATCTACCTTCATATATGTAACCCATCATTGATTAAAAATGCATATGCAAGGTGCTAGAGAAATGGTTTGTTGATTAAGAGCTCTTACAGAAAAATTGGATTCAGTTCTTAGCATCCACATGGTAGATCACAACCACCTGTAACACTATCCCAAGGAAATCCAATGTCTTCTTCTGTACTCTTTAGTCACCTGCACATGTGTGGTACATATATAGACAAGCAGATGTACACATACACATAAAAATATAAGTGTCTTATACCTCTTAGTTAACATAAGAGTTTATTTGTACATGGACAGGAATTCAACTGTTATTACTTGGTTTCAGAAGTTAGAATGGAATCAATAAGTCAATGCCTGGGTTTGGGCTTGATAAAAGTCCAACAGTCAGAACTACTCAACATTCAAATGGAATGACTTGGGAAATAGTTATGATCATGAAAGGGAAGGTGACCATCATTCAAAATAGTAAACATTACCTCAAGAAGCAATTTTGCATTTACTTAAATATTCTAGACATTTAAGGGAGTTCTACTCCACTAAGGAGATGACTGAGAACAAAGACGTTAAAAATAAAATGAGCTGTTGAGAGCAAGCATATCGATTCTTCATCCTGAGCCATTTGGGAATGCTGTGTGTCCTCAAGATATATAAGAAGCCAAAAAAAACCTTTTCCTCCTTCCATTATGAATTATAAACCACCTGCAAAAACAAAATGCCTAAGCAAATATAAAGTGTTTCAATACATCATGGGCAAAATGGCATGTCTCAGAAGCTAGGTATCTATACTTCTGAGGAAGTCTTACAGCTTGTGGTTACCTGCCTATTGGAGCATGTCCTCTTATACTATATATGCTGATGCAGAGCCTGCGTCCACTCCTTCTTCCCCAGCTGCTCTTTAGGATTGCTGGATTCTCTCTCTTTCTCCGCCTTTCTTCCTCCCAGCATTCAGATCTGTCTTCCCTGCCTACCTAAGTTCTACCCTATCAACTAGGCCAAGGCAGTTTCTTTATTCATTAACCAATGAAAGCAACACACAAACAGAAGGACCTCCTACACCACTATACAGATTTCTTTGTCAGATAACTATAAAATGTGTTTTAAAATGTACATCTTAAACTATAAGGAATGGATATGGATTGGCCTCTTAAGTATTTTGATTATAATTTTAATAGTTAACAAACTTACAACAAGCTGCAAAGATGAACTTTAATTAAAACCATATGGTCCTAAGCATGTTTTCAAGACAATGAAAACAGTGCTGAGTAGAATTTTTCTATTAGTAGAGATTGATTTGTTAATAAATAAAATTGGATCATTTCTATATTTTTTCCTATCAACCAAAGGGAAAGCGGACAGATATTGTAAGAGGAAGCAGAGCTTCTCTATTGCTCAGGCTTCCCAGTCCCAAATAATTACACAAAGGCTTATATTACTTACGGAATGTTTGATAGATAGCTCAGGCTTTATTACTAACTAGCTCTTTCAACCTAAATTAACCTATTCCTATGAATCTACATTTTGATATGTGGCTTCTTGGTTTTCCCTGTTCTTCACCATCTTGCTTCTCCCAGTGCTGGCTCATCTCTTCCTTAAGTCTATCCTTCTTTCTCCATGTATCTTTATTTGACTTTTCTGCCTCGCTTTATTCTGCCTTATTATAGGCCAAAGAAGCTTCTTTACTAACCAATTAGAGGAATACATATTCATAGCATAGAAGGATTATCCCATAGCAATTTGCTTCTCTTATTCCTTCACAGTGAGCAAGGAAAGGCTTGGATTTAGTATATTGTTTCCTGGTCTGTCTGGTGATTTTTAGGATCAGGTTCTCTGAGTTTCAATATAGATTTGACACTAGTTACTTGGCTCTTCATCCTTCCTTCCTGAATTTAGCTATAATGCTTCAAGGGAAAAAGTTTTATGAGTTAGACCCCAATCAGTTGTTAATATTAGTTCTTGATGTATGTGTGAAGATCCCTGATTCCTTTGTCCAAATGTCTGTCTTCTGCCTCTCACATTCCCGTTTACAAGCTTGCATCATTCCTTCAAGGTAAGGGCTTCACCACAGGTGTCCCAAAGTTCCACTATTCCCCACTTATGATTCTTTTTAGTAAAACACACACACACACACACACACACACACACATACACACACACCATGTACACACACCCACACCCACACATGCACACAACTCTAGGTGGAGAACGTTTCTATTTTCTCTACACAGATTTTAACTGACTTGAAACGTGGCTGGTCCATGCTTCCTGCCTAGTGCGGCACCTTGCACATACCTATAGAGTACAATGGCTGTATTGATTGTCAAGGGACATGAGGTACATTTGGTGAGAACACCATTTTGAAAAACATGTTTCTTTTTCTTTCTTCATGAATTACTGCACAGGTGAGTTGGAAACCATAGACACAATACATCCAGTTTTAATGAAGTATTGTGTTGTTTTCCTTTCAGAAACTTTATCTTTGGTGATGCTGAGATTACGTATACTAACATCTGGTTTAACAGTTAGATTCTGTGTTTATCAATTAATGGCTCAAAGGATGGTGCTTTTATATGAGAGAACACTAAAATGTCATTCTGGAACTGTTTTGTTCAGAATTACACAAGTCAGAGTAACATTTTGTCATTTATTTGTATCAACATTTAAAAGAACACAGTAATCTGCTACTAAAATTATATTCAAATCTGTCTCTTCCTTCCTCCCTTTTTCTTCCACTCTTTTCCTCTCCTCCTTTCTCCCTGTCTCCTTTTCTCTCTCTCTTCCATGTGTGTGTGTGTGTGTGTGTGAGTACTGTGTATGCATGAGTTCATAGGTATGTACCAGCATGTGAATGCCAAAGCAGGATGTTGGAAATCTATATTTCTTTTCATTTCTGTGTATGTGTGTGCTTGCCTGAGTTTATGTGTGTTTTGTGTGTGTGTGTGTGTGTGTGCAGGAATCTGGAAGCCAGAAGAAGGGAACATATCCCTAAAACTGGTATTACAGAGACTTATGAGTCACTATGTGGGTGCTGGAACCTGAACTCCAGTCCTCTGCAAGAGCACTAAGCACTCAAACATTGGGCCATCTTCCAAATCTTTGATATAGCTTCTTAATAAAATGCAAGCTGGAGGTTTGGGATAGGCTGGCCACCTGTCTCACCTGCCTCTATCTTTCAGTGCTTTGGTTGCAGGTACTTGCAGCCTTACTCTGCTATTTACATGGGTACTAGGGATTCAGATTCAAGTACTTTTACTTGCAGAACAAACACTACTACCCATTGATCTTCTTAGCTCCCACAAATAATGTTTATTATTGTAATTAATTTTAAATTATGTATATGTGTTTGTCTAAATATGGTAAGTGTGGTGCTTGTGGAAGTCAGAAGAGGGTGTTGGATCCCTTGGAGCTGGAGTTACAGGCAGTTGTGGGCTGAAAGACATGAGTGGTAGAAACTGAACTTGGGTCCTTTGTAAAAGCAGTTCATACTCTTAACTGCTGAGCCACTAAAGCACCTCTTATTATAAATTACATGTATACATAACATACATTTATTTACATGTATGGGCATGAGCAAAAGAACACTAGTTCTTTTCTTCCATTACATGGTCCCTGGGATCAAACTCATGTACTTGGACTTGGCAGCAAGAGTTGATTTGCTCATCCAAGTAACTTTTGAAACATACTTTTATGTCTTCTTTTCTTTATATGTAATAAAAGAAATTATTTGATAAGGAACTTTTTCTCTAAGTCAGTGTGTAACTTCGCTCTTTCAGATCACATGTTGCCCTAGTTTATTTTATGGATTTTACCAAAAAACAAACTGGAGACGGGAGCTCTGAGTTTGGTATGTGTTAATTTGGGACATTACAATAACTAAATGATAGCTTAACCTCATCACCCCATGGAAATGGATCTTAGTATGTAGTGGTCTAGTGAAAAAAAAGGGTAAATATAAAATAATGAATATCTGCTTTATGAGATTTTGGTTTTTCATTCTTTCATTTTTTCTTGCACAATGAGTCTATTTCTACTATGGTAAAAGCTAATCTGTCTTAGTACTCACTAGAATAACAATTACTTCCTCACAATGAATTACAATTTTAGTACATAAAGCTTTGGGGACATTCCAACTATATGCAAACTATAACAAATTTTAAGTATAATGCTGAGGAAATTGAATGTTACTGTTAGATCTTAGGAACTCTATTAATGTTAACCTTGAATTTCACTGGAGTGAACTGGTGAATACAGATGTTGATTAGGGATCCTCTGGGAAGTTTATTGTGCTTTCTATCAAAAGATACCCCCAGATAGATAGGTATTCCTGGGTAGGAGTTCAGAATCACTTACCTCCATTCAACCCTAGGTAAGTAGACCGAAGAGTGTTCTTGAAGATATACGAGGTCTTTGGTTTGAACAGAGTACTTAAGGTGAAATAAAGAGACAATGTAAATATATGTCTCAAGATCAATTTCCTTGAAACATGGCAAAGGTCATCCAAGGAATAGTTGGAAAAATGGTCTCACTACATAGAATGGCATTCTTATGTCTCCTCTAAGAGCATGTATTCTTAATCTGTATTACAAGACTAATGCCCTTTAGCTATTCTTGTTATTTTTGCACAGCTATGACAAAAATCCCTGAGAGACCATCATAGACAGGAATAATTTATTTGAGATTACAGTTTCAGAGATTTCAGTTCATAGTTCTTAGCTCTATTATCTTTGAGAATACCTTGGTGTAGAAAAAAAAAATTAATGGGAAAAATTCTTCAAGTCATGATAGTTAGGAAAATGGTGACTATAAAACTGGAGAATAGAAATCTTCAAGGTCATGGCCCCGAAGACTCACTTCCTCCAAATAAGCCCCACCTCCCAAGGTTCTGCAGCCTTCCAAAAAACACCACTCACTTAGAATCAAGCACGAACTCAGGGAGGATATTTCAAGTTCAAGTCATACAATTCTATTCTGTGCCCGAAAAGCCTATCTTAGTTCTGTTTCTGAGGCTATGATAAAACACACTCACAAAACAATTGTAAAGGAGAATGGTGGTGTTTTGCTTTACTATTCCAGTTCAGCTCCTTGTATTGGGCATTGTTCCACATTTACAGTGTCTCTGTCATCTTGGGATATCCCCTAAAGCCTAGGATGCATCTGAAAGCTTCACACTTAGCCCACAGAAACTGTCTGCCTTGGCTCCAGCCCTGCCACATATTTCCTATCCTCCAATTCTCTCCGTTAAAATAGGATTGGAAACCTTCTTCATCACATAATTCTCATTCTGCATACCTGGAAAACTAGTATCACATAGACAATGTTATGGGCTGCTAGCAGCTGGGGCAACAAATTGGATCCCTACGGACTGTAGGCACATTAGCTTCTCAGTGCCCGCATGGTTGGACACAGGAGAAATGGCTGCTGAGTAAATGATTCAGTAGGTGGACCTATAGGATCAGGCTACCATAGAGCACTCTTTTTGCAGGAGAAAATTTTTTAACGATTTTATTATTATTATTATTATTATTATTATTAGTAGTAGTAGTAGTAATATTTTTTTACATCCCAACCACAGTTTCCCCATCCTCCTCTCCTGCCAGTCCCTTTGCTCACCCGCATCCACTCCCCCTTCAAAAAAGGGCAGGCCTCCCATGGATATCAGCCAAACATGGATATCAATTTTCAGTATAACTAGGACCTCCCCTGGTATTAAGGCTTGGCAAGGCAACCCTGTAAAAGGAATAGTGTCCTAAAAACTGGCAAAAGAATCAGAAACAGCCCCTGGTCCCACTGGTAGGAGTCCCACAAGAGGACCAACTTACACAACTGTAACAGATATGTAGAGTGCCCAGGTCAGTTCCATTCAGGCTCCCTGGTTGGTAATTCAGTCTCTCTGAGCCCTATGAGTCAAAGTTAGTTGATTCTGTGGGTTTTCTTGTGGTGTCCTTGAAACCTTTGAAATTACTGGGCACAAATGAGAATGTATCATGAAACACACAAGGAAACCTACTTTAAGAGTTTATTAACGAGAAAGACACATGCACACAGGCCTGAGAAAGTAGCTGCAGGGAGTGAGTGTGGAGCTGGTGTGTCCAGCTTTTAAAGACTGTGCCCAGGGACCTACATAGCTGTGTCATGTGTAGATGACGGAGCTCACACATGAGGGCAAGGGCTTATGTAGCTGTGTCATATGTAGGTGAAGTGACCATGATGCGTGAAGGTCACACAGGGCTCTTGGTGGCTATATAATTTGCCTGAGTGCTTGTTGGCATGTGTGGCCCTGGAACCCAGAAGTGGGAACCATAACATCCGACCCTTTTGTTTACCATAAAAATTTGGGGGTTTAGGGGTCTCCAGTGGGTGGGAATCTTGAGGCTACTTCCTGCTGGCTTTGTGGGCATCGGAGGGTTGGTGTGCTTCACCTGGGGTAGTTGGTTATTTCTGTGGTTCCTGGACTCTGTGCAACTGGATGGCTTGCAGCTTGGACCTGGTGAGATGCTGGCAAGGCAGATTATGTTTAGAAAAAAAAATTAGATGCTGGTGATTGAGGGAGGAGAGTCCCAAGATGGAAGATGGAGGGAGTTTTCCCTGGGTTCCTGAGGTAGAGGAGGGAATTTTCCAACGGTCCAGAGACCAGGAATGATACTTATCTTGGGCGACCAGGGAAGAATTAAATGATACTTATCTTGGGTGAGTTGTCTGTACGTGTAGGTCCAATTTGACACCCTGGGGCTTATGAGAATATTTAAATTTATAAAAAGAGATAAATTTTAGACATATTAAAAACATAATTATGATAGTATAGTGTTGGAATAGAAGATAGTTGTACAGTGGGAGAGGAGGAAAGAGAAGAAAGTGGAGTTATTAGACCTCTTAATAGTTTACCTGAAGTTGTTTTATCTGAAGCAAATCTTAAGGCACTTGTTTTCTTTAGCGCCATGGTGTTTCCTTAACATCCAAGAGACACTGATGCAGTCAGTGATAAACCTGTTATGTTAAAGTCTGTTTTGTGAGTTTTCCTTTGGAGTCTGGGGCTGGGAATATCTACAGACAGTTATTGTTTCTTACCACCTGGGCTTCTGACAGTCTTTGTACCTCCAGCTCTGTGTTTAATGATAGTCCCTGTCACAAAAGCTGAATGGTTAACTGGAAATTTAAGTATGACATTGGAGATACAGAGAAACTGATAAAGCAGATAGGAGAAAGAGGAAAAGAGAGAGTATATGGAGTTTGTGGCACAGGATAGTTGAGTACGGTGGTGAGACTTTATTCTTGAACTGGAGAAAAAGTACATGATCTTTGTGTCTTCTGGAACTTAAGGAAACAGGGCCCAGTTTGAGTTAGTGTATATGAGGGGGGGTGTCCTGAGCTGGAAGAATAAAAGGTTTGAGATGAGACAGGTGAATCCAATGAGGGAGGACCTCAAGCTGGGCAGCTGTGGGAGGTACAAGAATTACTTTAAAGGGGCCCTGCCATTTAGGGGAAAGGGCTGAGGGATGTTGGCCTTGAGGGGGAGAAAAGGACCTGGTCCCCAATTTTAATTGGATATGGGCATGAACTGGCACATGGCTGAGGTAGTGAGGAAAATCCCATGAGAGGGAGCAGGTAGATGGGCCTAGTACAGCAGCAGCATAAGCAGGCGATCAGGGAGGGCGAGGTTTGCGGTGAGAGGCTGGGGTTAAAACTGGCCGCCCATACATGAATTCAAAGGCTGAGATGGAAAGAGGGCTTTTGGGGAGAGGCCGGAACCTGAGAAGAGCCAGAGGCAAAAGTTTTACCCAGTCAAGGTGAAGTTCCTGTGACATTTTAACAAGAACAATTTTTTTAAAAAAATGGTTTGTTCTACCTTCCCTGATGACTGAGGGTGGTATGTGATATGAAAATGCCAGGGAATGTTAGGAGGCTTAGATAAAGTTTGAGAGATCTTAGAGGTAAACTCTGGGCTTCTATCTGACTGAAGAGAGGTTGGGATGATTTCTCAGAGAAGAACATCAGAAACTGTCTTTTTAGTGGTGGGAACACTTTAATACACTAAGACATGGTGCCCACCAAAACCAGGAGATATTTATCCCATCTGACTGTGGCATATGAGTAAAATCCAGCTGCCAGTCAGTTCCTGGAAGGGAGCCCCTGGCCTGGTGGGTGGGAAAAGGGAAGCTACGATGTTTGGACTTGGGATCTGACTTTTGACAGGTTTAACAAGAGGCAGTGATAGCTTCTAAGAACTCTGAGTCCTCAGGGGTGGGTTGGCCTTGACAAAGTGAAACAGAGCCTTAATATTATGATGTAGGTGGACAGAATTTTCTGGGTGTCAGGGGGTGTCTGCGAGAATGTGAGTTGTACTGTATGAACTCCCTGAGGTGATTGAGGTAGGTTTGGGGTCTGGAATGCTGCTGTCCTGGCTGCTTGGTCAGCCCGGTTATTTCCCTTGGAATTAATGGAACTGTCGGTCTGATGAGACCTACAGTAAATAATTCCTATAGCTTTGGGGGAGATTGCAGGCCTTTAATAAGTCCATAATGTAACCTGAGTTAAGTATGGATACTCCTTTTGTAATAATAAGTCTGCACTCTTTCCAGATAGCTGTGTGGGATAGGAGGATATGAAAGGCATAATTTAGTTTGTGTAAACATTTAAAAATTGTTCCTGTGCTAACTGGAAGGCACAGATGACAGCTATTTATTCAGCCTGCTGTTTAGTTGTATGGGCAGGGAGTGCCTGTGCCTTCACCACCCCAATATCTGACACTATGGTATAGCCTGCTCTATGGGTCCCCTCACATAAAAAGGAGCTGCCATCTGTGTACTAGGTATAACTAGCCTGGGACAGTTTGTCCTCCTGTATATCTGAGGGGTGGGGCAGTAGATCCTCTAAGGTTTCTATGCAGGAATTAGATGGGAAAAAATAATATTAAGCTGAGATAGGAGATTTGAGATATTAAAGGGTGGGCAAGATTGGAAATTGAGTATGGCATCTTCCACTAATGCCAACTGGAGGGAAAGAACTTGGGAAGGGGGTAAGTTTTGTAAGCCTTCATAAGTTTTTTTTCCCCATATTCTTTTATTTTTTCCCTTCAAAAAAAAAAGAATTTACATTTCCTCCCCTTCTCCTAGTCCCCTCCCGCTTGCCCCCCCCCGCTGCTTCCTTAAAAGAGGGCATGGTGCCCAGCCCTGTGGGAAGTCCAAGGCCCTCCCCCCTCCATCCCCTCCTAGGAAGGTGTGCATCCGAATAGACTAGGTTCCCAAAAAGATAATACATGCAGAGGAGATAGGTCTTAGTTTCATTGTTGATGGCTTCTCATTCTGCCCTCATTGGCAGCCACATTTAGAGTCCAGCTTGATCACATGCTCATTCAGTCCTGGTCCAGCAAGATTAGGTGAGCTCCCATTGGATCAGGCACACTGTCTCAGTGGGTGGTCCAGCCCCTCGCGGTCCTAACTTCTTTGCTCATCTTCTCCCGCCTTCTGCTCTTCAACTGGGCCTTGGGAGCTCAATCCATTGCTCTGGTGTGAATGTGGGTCTCTGTCTCTATCTCCATCCATCGGACAAAATTTCTATGGATGTGATCAAGATATTCATCAGTGTGACTATGGGACAATGCTAGTTCTGGCACCCTCTCCTCTGCTGCCCAAGGACCTAGCTGGGGACATCCCTGTGGACACCTGGGATCTCCTCTAGAGCCAAGAATCTTGCCAGTCCGAAAATGACTCCAATAATGTAGATATCTTATTCCCTTCTCCAACATCCACCTTTCCTCCATTTCCACCCTCCCACTCCCCCAATCTCTCCCCAGTCCTTCCCTTCTCCCTTCTCCTTCCCCC
>PVIU01006383.1:9653-102583 GCA_004026605.1 Ondatra zibethicus
AACTCATCTTCTCCCACCTTCTGCTCTTCACCTGCACCTTGGGGGCTCAATCCATTGCTCTGATGTGAATGTGGGTCTCTGTCTCTATCTCCATCCATCGGATGAAATTTCTCCCACCTCTATCCCCGCCCCTGGCTTCCAACTTTTGCTTGATGATCCTGTTTGCTTCCAACTTCCAGGAGGTTCTGTGTATGCTTCCAACAGGGCAGGGCACCATGCCCTCTTTCAAGGAAGAAGGGGGAGGGAGGAGGGGTGGGGGGGTAGTGGTAGTTTCATTTTCAACCAATGAAAGCAAAACATAGAAAGAAAGACCTCCTACACCATTTCCCCTTTTCTGTTTAAACAAAAAGGCTTTCACTTTAACATAGTAAAATAACATATAACAAAATAGTTATCAAGCAAGAATTACCGGGAGAAGGGGAAGAAAGGAAAAAAAAATTTATTTCTTTAATTATGTTCTTGAATGGAAAAAATAAAACAAAACAATGTATGGAAAAAAATAAATAAATAAATAAATGAAAAAAAATGTGCACATAGAGTGCGCTGGTCAGCTTCAACTGACAATTTGACACAACCTAGAGTCACCTGAGAAGAGTCTCCATGGGGAATTGCCTAGATTGATCGGCCCGTGATCATGTCTACAGAAGGACTGTCTTGACTATGAACTGATATGAGAGGTCCTTCCCTGGGGTGCAGTGCTATAGCAAAGGAACCAGCAAGGAGCGTTCTTCCACGGTTTCTGCCTTCATGTTCCTGCTTGAGCTCTTGCAGACTTCCCTCATGGTAGACCATCAGGGAACGAACGCATGACCCTGAATTACTCATGGTTAGGGTGTTGTATCACAACAACAGAAAGGAAACTGGAAGACTAAGTTAGAATATGTGATTCATCTACGACCATAAAGGCAAACCAAAAATCAAAGTGACATTTTGACTTCTCTCACGAGAGAAAAGCCACAAAATGTTACAGGAAGAGTGGGCCTGCTTTTCATCCCACCCACCCAGCTAGCTTACACCTGAAATAATCACACAGAAACTGTATTCATTTAAACACTGCCTGGACCATTATTTCTAGCCTCTTATTGGCTAACTCTCACATCTTGATTTAAGCCATTTCTACCAATCTGTGTAACACCATGAGGTCATGGCTTACTGGGGAAAGATTCTAACCAGCATCAATCTCAGGCAGGAGCTTCATGGTGTCTCTCGGTCTCTGCCTTATTCCTCCCAGAATTCAGTTCTGTCCTTCCTGCCTATCTAAGTTCTGCCCTATCAAAAGGCCAAGGCAGTTTCTTTATTCAACCAATGAAAGCAAAACATAGAAAGAAAGACCTCCTACACCATTTCCCCTTTTCTGTTTAAACAAAAAGGCTTTCACTTTAACATAGTAAAATAACATATAACAAAACAGTTATCAAGCAAGAATTACAGTTACAATATTTATATCTATTTTATCTTTTATCATAACAAAGGAAAATGATAACTATAACTATATTTTTTAGTCACTTTTTTCTGTGTCCTGCAGAATGTCTCGCAGACTCTTTCATGAAACAGGAACTCTAGCAGTCATCTCTCTGTGGGTTCTTCATGTCCTGTTTATGCATCAGTCCAGGCAAGAGCAGTTTCTTGTCCAAATGAATAACCAACTCCATAAGGAGCCTCTTCCATGCCCATCTTTCTCTTGAAGTAGATTGGTGCTGCCAGGAGCAGACATGTCTCATTGTCATGAAAAGCCCTAAGTTATTGAAACATTAAATGCCATATTCTGTAGTCTTTGAAAGATATGAAGAATGCCTATCTAACTGAAATATATCTATATATTTAGAAAATCTAACATGACTACAAGCTTGACTATTATCAATGATTATCCATTAACAACCATATTTCTTAATTATACATTACATTTTTAAATGAGCTACACAATCACAATACCTTAATCAAGATCAGAAATACATATACATATAACAAAATTGACCTTAAATTTGTATCCATAAATCAAGGTTTATACCAATGCAAATTATTACACCAACAGAGTAGTCATGGGTGCCAGAAACTGAGCTCCTTTGGTCCCCAGGCTACTTCCCCAACAATCCAGGATTGAAGCGACATAGAAGTAAACATCTTGACTGCATAGCCCTACTGTTACCCATTTCCCCCATCCACACTATCGATGGAAGCTTGCCTGATTAAAGTTTAGAAACACACACTCTTGTGCTTGGGGAGATGGGATGGATTATAAAGTACTTGTCATGTGATCATAAAGACCCAAGTTTGATCAGTAGAAACCACTAAAAAGTCAGGCATGGTAGCACACACATGTAATCCTAGGGCTGGGAATTAGGGACAGGTGGATTCCAGGGGCTTGTTCACCAGCCAGCTAGCCTAATTGGAAAACCCCAGGTCCCAGTGAGAGATCCTGTCTCAAGATGGCAGCTTATATGGAATGAATGACATGTGAGATTGACCTCTGACCTCCATACACGTGCACACACACACACACACACGCACACATACAAATATGCATATATACATACATTAACACATAAACACAAATAAATAGTTACTACATCTTGATCACAGTTGAAAATAAAATGTAAAAATAAAAACATGCACAGGGGGAAATGATGGATTTATACAGGATAGGTGAGGAGCATATGTTGGTGCAATCATAAATAGTTTTTATTCCAGATTGCTTTGTCATAAACCCCAGAGTAGAAAAATGAAGAGAATATGTACATGTGCACATCAGCTTAAGTGTGTGTTACTCAAATGTTGCCATGTTAATGATTTAGCTTTCTTATTTCCCCTTTTCTCTTTCATTTTTCTATGGTACTCCTGTTAAAATAATTTTATTTTCTAAACTACTATTTCTATTCTCTCTATCTTCCTCTATTCTTGTGAACAATTAGAACCTCTCCTTCCTGAGAAATAGGAGACAGTGTCTGGACTCACAACTTATTAGCTGGCAAAGGTCATCCTTTTTTCTTCTCATCTATTGCTCAAGGCTCACCAAGTGAGGGGCTTTTGTAAGTGATGAATAATGTGGGAGAACCAAGCAGGAAAGGAATGCTGGCGTCCTAAGAGAGCTCCCGCTTCCTGCCCCTGTCAAAGGCACGGGCAGCGTCATCATTCTGGTGCGTAAGCATCAGAAAACAAATTAATACTTATACTTCAATGCCTTGTGAGCACAGAGCAGACTGACGGGTTTGCTTGATAACATAAAAAGCCTTCACAGTTCTGAAGTGAGGGGTGGGGAGGCGCAAGGGATTCTGAAGATTTCAGAGGGACTGGAGAGGACAGCTGCAAGATTCATGTGGAAAAGAAGCCAGTAGCCGAGGACTGGAAACCCTTCCCCACTTGGGCTATAGGCCACAACCAGATCATATGCTTTAAAAAAAAAAAAAGTCATGTTATACAAACAAGACAGATGTGGTGCTGTGTAACAAACCATCAATGGTTATGAGTCTCCTGGCCTGAAGCTTTTGAGGAAATGTCTCTCCCCAGCTCTCTTTCCCACTTTCATTCTCAGGAGTATCCTTTCCATCCCTAATAATCTCGACTTCTGTTTCTAACCATGTGTCTCTCCAGGGCCATTCTTTGTCCTGGGACACAAGAACCTGGATACTTCAGCAGATGTCCCCAAGACTCTGACACATACCTGTAACACCCCAAATGGGTGCAGAAAAACTTGGAAATTGCCTATTTCTGGAAATCTCCATCTAATATTTCAGATTGCATAAAGCAAGTACACAGACAAGAAGACACTATCATAATGTGTGGATAGAGTTTTTAAATACTGTAGATGACCATGAGACTCAGTCACACAATGTAGAGACCTGGAAGTCAGAGCCAGGGCCCCTAGAAGGCATATGTAGACACCTGAACCCACGTATATCATGACTTGAGTCGTCCACGGGTGCCAAAAGCACAGAGTCTTCTAGAAATACAACACAAAGACCTACACATAGAA
Organism: Ondatra zibethicus; assembly: GCA_004026605.1. Classification (NCBI taxonomy): domain Eukaryota; kingdom Metazoa; phylum Chordata; class Mammalia; order Rodentia; family Cricetidae; genus Ondatra; species Ondatra zibethicus. The sequence continues at coordinate 13,624 of PVIU01006383.1, forward strand.
AGAACAAATGCCAACTGATCAATAGCTCGTCAAGCGTTGAAAAGGCCTTACCACCCTTAACAGCTAGGAAGAACTGTCACTAGTAAGGAAGTCCCCAGTGTGCCTGAGGTCAAAATTGAGGTTCATCCTTCATGTCTAATTTCTCCTGTTTGGAGAAACAAGGATTCTCCACATTCTGCACATTAGTAATAAATGAAATAACATAATGATAATACTTCATAATATAAAAAGCTAACAGTGATTTCCATTTTTCTTCAGGGTTCTGATATTATTGTTCATGTTCACAGTGCATGGGGAGCAGACTGGCCATGCCACCAGCTGGCACGGAGCAGCTGGGACCTTTTATGCTGGGCTCACTTCTCCTGATGTTCCTAATCAGTGAGGACTTAGCAACCCAGCAAGTGCTGTGTTACCTGTCAGCATCATGAGACCCTGACACCAGCCCTGGGGCAGAAAATATCTGCCTGAAAAGCTGTGGCCAGGAGCAACTGAGCACCTAGTAAGAGAGGGTGCGGGCACCCATTCCGCTCAAGTGAAAGCCATTTGCATTTCTAAGCTGTCTGAGTTCTTTTCACAACCTCCATAGAAATGGAAATGGTTTTGGCAGTGCAGTCTCTCCAGTGACTCTGGAGGGCTAGGAAGGCGGTCTCTGGTTTTGACTCCAGTTCCAGGCTCCTTGGAAACCCTAGGGGACATGCCCCTTGCCTTCTCTGTGCTGCCAGTTACTGGGTCCTGCTGCTTAGAGCTGATGGGGCTTATTCCACAACAAGGACAGAGAAGTTCCTCTGAAGGTTATGAAAAAAAATCATAGAAGAATCTGCAAACCTCAAATCCACCCTTGCACTGGCAGGGAATTCACTTCGGATTTAAAAAAATGAAAGTAAAGGAAGTCGGGATGGAAACGCTCTGGCATCTTAAGTTTTGAGAAGCATGGAATATCACCACTCACCAAAGAAACACCTTTTTGCAGCAAACAGAGACAATTGCAGAGACCACAGCTGCTCAAAATGCAGAGAACAACTGACCATGGGATGCAGAGCCCCAATTGATGCATCTCCAACACAACCCCTACACCTAAGGCTTGACGTCATAGGTACTTTTTTGTCACTGTGATAAGGCATCATAACAAAAGCAACTTACAGAAGAAGGAGTTTATCAGGGGCTTATAGTTTCTCATCATGGCTGGGAGCACTGCAGCAGAGGGGCAGGCAAGGTACTGGAGCAGTAAGCAAGCGCTTACATCCTCATCCACAAGTAGGAGCCAGAGAGAGCTAATCAGGATTGGTGTGGTCTTTTGAAACCTCAAATCTCACCCCTTCACCCCTCAGTGAAACACTTTCCCCAACAAGGCCACACCTCCTTATCCTTCCCAAACAATTCTTTCACCTGAGGATCAAACATTCAGATGTATATGTCTGTGGTAGCCACTGTCATTCAAACCACCACACTTGGAAAACAGCACCAAGGAGAGGGTGGAAATATTGTAAGAACCAGAGGACCAAGACATATCTAGCAGTATAGTATAGGTATAGGCAGTAGCTTCTATATGAATGGAAGTTGCACCCATGGCATCTCAGCAACATGGTTCTCTAAACAAGACTAGCACAATGATACCAGTTGACATGGCATTGTACATGGGGTAAATCTCTCAAGGCTCCAGCCTAGATGAAGAGCTATGGATACTTAGAGACAATCAGTCTATCCCAGTGATAAGCCTTCTGCTATCCCAATATATTGTCAGCCCTCCCACTATATATATGGATATATATACTGTATATATTGTGTACAAATACAATGAATATAGTATAGGTATACATATATACTATATATATTATGTATATATATACAATACATACAGTATGTGTGTGCCAAACAGTATATATGTGTATATATACTGTATACATTATATATATACATACTACACATTGTATATATATACTATATGAATATTACACATATGTTATATATATATATCTTTCATGTCTGGTTAAATTAAATTATTCTTTCTGACAGTATGAAGTCCCATTGTATCAGTAACAGTCCCAAAGCTGGGCTTAGTACTTAGGGAATAACAAGTAAGTTAATCTTGCTGCCTCTACCTCAAAAGAAATGGTGTGTTTCTAACTTGTTGGCAAAGCAGTGGAGGGGAACTATGAGGAAACAAGAAAAAAAATAACCAATGTAATTTAAATAATGACAAAGGTCCTAAAGGAGTAAAGCAAATTCACTTTGCAAAGCAGAGAGTCATTTTTCAGATTGTGACAAGGGACACACTGACTGTGCGAGAGCCGTCCAGGTGGAAGCTGGACGCTGGGACTGAAATGACGTGAAGCAAGGGTATAACACCCATGAGAGCCAGAGGAGGAGCTGGCCAGACAGGGGGAGCACTGAGCCAGAGTTCAGGGGAGGAAGGGACTCTGTGCACTGGGACCCTACAGTAGTGAGAGGGGAAGAGACGGTATGGGGTGGAAGAAGGCAGAAAGCCACATCGCAGGAAGCCTGAGACATGTCCCTGGAACCTTTTCTTCTGTTCTTTTTCTTTTTTAAATTTTGTCCTGCGGGCATAGGATGCTGAGAGAATCCTGGGAGGAAAGTGACCCAATCTAAAATGTGAGACAAGCTTTTTCGGCAACTATCTGCCAAGTGGATTGTTTGAGCACAAAGGAGTTAGATGCAGGTTTTGGGATAAGTTCAGTTGTCCTGGTAAGAGGAACGGCGGTTTGGTTGTGTGTGATGGAACTTACAGGTACAGGGTATTTAGTTTTGAAGTAGCCTTGGTGGATCCTTCTGGTGGATGGAGGTATGGAAAGAGATTCAAGTGTAACTTACAGCTTTGTTTTTAAATTGTGCAGTGGTGCCAGCTCCTATAAAGAAGAGAACGGCAGAAGCACATAGACAAAGACAGGGTGATGTAAAGATGATGGGTGTGGGTGTCCAGCTTGAAAGCAGAAATAAACTCCAGTGTTCTGTAGCACAGGAGTGTGCCCAGCGCTGATAATAATTCATCGAAGAATATTTCAAAATCACTAGTTCAGAGAATTTTGACATGTTCCCACACAAAGAAAAGATGGAAGTATCAAATGACAGATTTTCCATTTACCAATATCTTATCATTACACATTATCCACATGTCCCAAGAACACCAAGGTGCTTCCCACAACTTCGAAGCATTCCATGGGTGCCCACTCACCTAGAAGTGCCCTCGTCCTCTGCCTCAGTGTGTGTTGTTAGCTCAGCAGTGCCCCCAACTCAGTTCCAGAATGCCTTCTCCTGATGCAAGAAAGGCAAGATGAAAGCAAGCTCTCCTGGTAGGTTTGTTAGGCTCAGACATGGGGAACAAAGAGGGCTTACATCTCAGGATGGCACCCTCTCAGTCTGGCAAGGATAAATTAAATGCTATTCAGCTTCCTCTCCCCCATTCCTTTTATAACTTTTAAATGGGGTCTGCTGTGTTCCAGGCTAACCACAAACCCTCTATGGAGCCTAGAATGACCTTGAATTTATCCACCTGCCTCTTCCTCCTAAGAGCTGGTATGAGAGGCATGCAACCACCATGTTGTGTTTAGGACTAAAGCCTACACAGCACTTGCTATCTAGAACACAGCCATCCATCACGGATGAGGGAATCTTTGACTCGTAGCTTTTGCTTGGAAAGCTATCTCACCATTTATATATTGAAGCATGTCACAGGGCTTCAGTAAGTTCTGAGAGGGCAAGGGGAGTTCCACCACAAGAAGCAGAGCCGGGGATGCATGTTCTGGCCTGCAATCTACTGTATCAGTCTTTTTAAGTGCAATCATGGATGTCATCGTCTTAAAACACTTTGACAGACCATAAAGCATTCAGTATCCCACATCTCTCTATTGCTTCTCTCTCCCCATCCTCCAATATCAATACAGCTCTTCCTCTTGTGTCATACAAGCTCATTGGTTTTGGCTATTACTGATAGATAAATTCATGGCATCTACTGCATATTAAAGTATTCCTTTGGAAAAAGAATGCTGGTGTTGAGCCTGGCAGTGGTGAAGCACGCCTTTAATCCCTACACTTGGGAGGCAAAGGCAGGAAAAACTATGTGAGTTCAATGTCAGCCTGGTCTACAAAGAAAGTTCCAAGAGAAATTACAGAGAAATAGTGCCTCGAAAAACCAGAAAAAAAAGAAGGAGGAGGAGGGAAAAGGAGGAGGGGAGAGGAGAAGAAGGAAGGAAAGAAGGAAGGAAGGAAGGAAGGAAGGAAGGAAGGAAGGAAGGAAGGAAGGAGGAAAGAAGGCTGACTTCAGTTCCTACCTCCAACATGGCAGCTCATCAACCATCCATAACATCAGCTCCAGAAGATTTGGCCCCCTCATCTGAGGTGCGTCTGGGGGCACCAACCATGTGCACAGTGTGCTTCTAAAACAAAACAAATTCATATGCATACACTGAAAAATAAATCTTTTTTAAAAAATTATTTTCTCTTCTCAATTTAATTTGCAAGAAGTCTTATGTAGTGGCGGGGATGAGGAGAGCAGACTCCTAAGTGATGAAAACAGTAAATTTGCACCAAAGTCAGCAACCATACCAAACCCTAGAAACACTAGAGTAGGCATAAAAAGAAGTGTCAGTTTTGAAAGGGCAGAGGAGTGCCAAGTGAGAACATTCTGGAAGCTAGGATTAGGTTCAAGCTTGCTTATATCCATCTACTAGTCACAGCTGGATCTACAGCTCAAAGTTCTAGCCATGACAATGACAAACTGAGAGCAAAATCAAGAGCAACCCATTGGCCAAGAAAGATGCAAGACCCATCATCTTCATTTTTAATTTTAAATTAATAGAAGGAACGGATGCCTTCCCATGGAATTATTGCTTCTTTGTACAATTTATGAAGTGTTTGGTCAAATAATTCTCTCAATTAGAAAAAGCCACAAAACCTTCTTTTTTGGTGGGGGAGTTGGTTTTGGTTTTTCAAAACAGATTTTCTCTGTGTTGCTCTGACTGTTCTGGCCGTCACTTTGGAGACCAAGCTTAAGAGTTACTTTGTTTAATGATGTACGCATGTATCGCAGGGGTTGGGTACGTGCACAGTGTGTACAGGTGCCTGTGGAGGCCAGAAGAGGGCGCTGGATCCCCTGGAGCTTGAGTCACAGTAGTAGTGAGCTACCTAACATCTGACTTGGTTGCTGCAAACTGAACTCAGGTCCTTTGCATGAGCAGTCTCCTTGTGTTCGTTTATTTGCTTATTCTTTATTGCATTTTGTGGGGTTTATTTGGCTTTTGCTTGCTTTTGTTTGTCTATTTGTTTGGTGTGTATATATGTGTGTTTGCCAACTCTAAATAAACTACAGTAATCTGAGAAGTGAGAACCATGGTACAGAAGACTGGCTAGTAGGCAAGCCAATGGGGTATTTTCTTAATTAGTGATTATGTGGGAGGATCCATCTCACTGTGGGCAGTACCACCCCTGGACAGATAGTCCTGGCTGCTCTAAGAAAGTAGGTGGAGCAAGCTGGTAGGTAATACCCCTCCATGGCCGCAGCTTCAGTTCCTGACTTAAGTTCCTGGCCTGGCTTCCTTCAGTGATGAACTGTCACCTAATTGTTATAAAATGAAATCAATCCTTCCTTCCCCCAAATTGCTTTCAGTCATGGTATTTTATTCGCAGCAATAGAAATCCTAATGAAGACAGCAGTATTCATTCTTAGCTGCTGAGCCATCTCTAGCTCTTAAAGGGCGGGGGATGCGATCCTGTCTCTGTACTCTGCTGTTGTTGCCTTGTTTTCAGTTTCACTAAGAAACACTGCACAGACCAAAGCTATAGCACGTCCTCTGTGTTCTCTTCTAAATCCGTGATTCTCCACCTATGGATGGCAACACCTTTTGGGGCCACACATCAGATATCCTGCATATCTGATATTTACATTATGATTTACAACAATAGCAAAATTACAGTTACGAAGTAGCAACAAAATAATTTTATGGTTGGGGGTCACACAACATGAGGAACTATATTGAAGCATTAGGAAGGCTGAGAACCACTTTACTATAGTCTTATGATTTGTGCTTTTAACCGTTTTACACTGACGTGTTTTATACAGTGTGAAATAGGGTACCAATTTCATTCTTTTGACTGCAGAGTCTGTTTTCCTAACACCTTGAAGAGACTATTTCCACCCCCACCCCAACCTACCCCCCACTGTGTGTTCTTGACTTTTGTCAAAAAGCAGCTGACTGTAAACACTTCCTTCTGTTTCTAAACTTCCTGTCCGATTCCATTTGTTGATGTGTCCGATTTTGTCACCAGAGCTGTGGCTGGTTTTATTACAACAGGGACTGTAATCACATTTGGAAATCAGGGAGTGTGCTGCCTCCTGCTTCACCCGTTTTTCTCAAGATTGCTTTAGCCGTCCAGAATCTCTTGTGGTTAACAAGCTTGTGTGCAACAAAGGAATAAAGAATGGAGAGACTTCTCAGAACGGAAAAGAGTGTTTGCAAGCCACACTTCTGACGAGGGATTTATATCCCAAACATATAAGAGCTCAAATAATTCAACATGCAGAAAACAAACAGCCATTCACCACCCCTGTGATAGCTTAAACCTGTAGCCCCAGCAACATGAGAGGTGAGGACAGGAGAAGTAGGACCTCGAGGTTGACCTCAATTACAATTAGTTCAAGAGTTCAAGACCTGGGCTGCCCTGTTTCAAATAAGAAAGAAGACTACCAGATTTACAGTGGGGCCAAAGGCTTGAATCACTACTTTCAAATGAAGAGATTCATGGAGCTAAAATGTATGTGAAAATATGCTCCGTGTCTCCAGCGTCAGAGAGATGCAGATTACAACAGCTATGAAATTACCAGTGTATTTGCTGGGGGTGGTTTTTGTCAAAAGGACAGAGCAAGTGTGGGGAGGGTGGAAAAGAAGGGCCCTTGCATGGTGATGGAGGGAAGGCGGGTCAGTAAAGCCACAGTCAAAAATGACTAAAAACAGAAGGAGCCTATCGTCCAGGGACCCAACTTCTGGATGGAGATATCAGACAGACAGACAAAGTAGATAGGTGGGTAGGTAGGTGGCTGGACAAACAGATGGATGGACAGACTGATAATTGATTGATAGATGACAGATGATAGATAGATAGATAGATAGATAGATAGATAGATAGATAGATAGATAGATAGATAGATAGAGATAGATAGATAGAGATAGATAGATAGGTGACATAGATAGGTAGATATAGATGGATAAATGATAGATTGATGATATAGATAGGTAACATAGGTTGATATAGATAGATGATAAATAGATGATAAATATAAATATAGATAATAGATGACAAATAGATGAATAGATAAATATAGGTAGATGATAGATAGATATTCAAATGAATATTTAAAAATGTCAAAGAATTAATCATATTTCCATGGTCGTGTCAGCACAATTCACAATAGCCAAAATCTGGATGCAAATCATATGTCTCAACAAGAAAGGAATGGATAAAAAAATAAAATGTGGCATACACATAAAATAAAATGTTAGGCAGTCTTTAAAAGAAGGAGGAAGCTGTCATTTACAACATAGGTAGAACTTGGAGACATTTTGCTATGTGAAAGAAGCCAGGCACAGAAAGATACTCTATAATGTCATATTTGGGCTGCAAGATAATAATAATAGTAGTAATAAACATCACCACAGGAACAAAGAGCAGAAGATGGGAGTGAGAGACTAGAAGAGAGCTGAGGAGGTGAGGAAAGGAAAAAGACGACGACAAAGGACAAGACATCAGCTACACCAGAGAAGTCTATTCTAGACTGCTACCACACCACGCAGTGACCACGGATGATATAACTGCCCAGTATACATCAAAATGGCTAGCAGAACTGTGTTTTAAAGAAAAGACATTGGTAACATAATAAAAACATAAATTATTTTGAGTCTTTTATGATATATGCATAGATAAAATATCACATTTTACCCACAAATATATACATATGTACAAATACTATAAATTAGTAAAAACAATAAGGTTTTTTTTTCAAGAAACAGGGCAAATGCATTCAAATATGTACTGGGTAAATGCAAACAGACCATTCCTCACCTAAAGAAATAGAAAAAAATGGCCTAAAATACTACTATAATAATAATTTTTATGAGGATCTAGTATAAGAAAATTCAATATTTGAAATATGAATCCTAGCAGACAAACTGGATGGCTATCCAACTGTACAGACTAAAGCCAAGTACAGCCCCACACTACAAGCTTGTACACTAACTCATCAGGGTGTACAGAGTAGCACCAAGCAGTTCTCCACTGAGAGCTGGCTGGGCAGGCATATCCAGGGTGGTTTGTCGGTAGGTGTCAAGTCCTGAAAACAGCTACAGTCGTCATCCACAGAAGAACAAATACACAGATGGTAACGTCACATAATGGCAATGCAAAAAGATAACAACCACGATACACACGTGACGTGGGTACATCTAGAGAAGCAGATGCTGAGTAGAAGACAGTAGGCACAAAAACTGCACACTGAACTTATACACAGCCCAAACGGAGGGAAATCTGGGTGGGAAGATGGCTCAGTGGGCAAAGCCCTTCTCACACACATGAAGACAGTAGTTCTGATGTCAGGTGGAGCTGGACATGATAGTGTGAGCATCTACAGAGGGATGGGAAGTGGAAACAGGAGAATTCCTGTAGTCATATTCCATCTGTATTTTAATAAATAAAGCTTGTCTGAAGATCAGAGAGTAAAACACACTAGTCAGCCTTATAGACCAAGCAGTGGTGACCCACACCTTTAATCCCAGTAGCCACCCTAGTTTGCCATAGAAACTGGGCATTAGTGGTACACGCCTTTAATCCCAGCCCTAGAAAAGAATATAAGATGGGAGGAGACACCTCTTAGACACAGTTTTGTTCTGAGATTCCTGGAGGCAGGATTGCCATTTCGGACTGAGGTAGAGGTAAGAGCCAGTAGCTGGCTGTTTTGCTTTTCTGACCTTTAGGTGGAACCCCAATTTCTGTGTCTGGGTTTTTATTAATCATACTACAAATTCCTGAAAGCTTGTAGGCTAGCCTGGGGTATACAGCTATGGTCAACCATGAGACCATGTTTCAAATAAGTAGAAAGTGAGAGCTGATAGCTGAGCTTGTCCTCTTCTCTCCCCCCTCTCTCTCCCTCTCTCTCTGACTCTCTCTCCCTCTCTCTGTCTCTCTCTTTCTCACACACACACATACACATACATACACGTAATACATGTATATCCCCAGTTCCACAGATACCCAAGGAAAAGTCTAACTAATATTTCTGGAAATCAAAATGAGGTTATTCTGGGGTAGAATCCTAATGACAAAGGGGCAGAAAAGACTCCTGGGTCCTGAAAACATTTTCAATCTTGTTCTCTATGACAGCTTCAAAGACAGAAATTTTATCATAAAATTATACCAGGCTGACAAATCTTTAAGTACTTTACATACATGTGCTATGCACCAATGCAAAAAGTGAAACCTGTCTTTCTTACGACATCAAGGATTGAAAGCAATGATGATTCACAGGAAAAATAAATGTCCACATTTGTAACATAATCTTGGATTTGGAAAGCCTAAAATAAAGCCTTCCTGGTATATGCTCAATGATTGGTGAGGTCAAGGGAAAAGGGGAACTGGGCTTTAAACCAGAGAAGCAAAGCAGGATGGGAACCCTGAAGAGGTGTGCTAGAACCCTGGAAAACAGTGCACACACTGTAGCCTCAGCCTGAAGAAATTCAGAATGATTATCCTCTTCAGAACATGCTCATGGATTTCCAGGAAATGGGAATCGTTTTTTAGAAAGGTGAGATTGCCCAACAGGCCCAGTTCAACGAGTCATTTACACAAGCAACGTTTGACTCTGGAAACACACAGAGAAACTGGGGCTCTGCTCTTCTGGAAAACGGGATCCATAAGGTTCCAAAGGAAGCCAGGAAAACCTGGCTTGTGTTTGCACATCGGTATCTAGTCCCAGAAGCAAGGGCAGGGGGTTGGTGAACACTCAGTCTTCCGTGCAAGCAGCAGCAATGTTGTTTGTGAAGATGTAGCCCTGGCTTCCCTTATTGCTGTCCTTCATACCATCTTCAATTGTCCCCAGACAGAATGCCTGTGGGACATAGACTAGTGATTAAGAATGTCTTATTCATCACCATGAATGTCAGCCTCTCAGCTGAGACCAAGGAGCCCCAAACACAGGGGAAAGGCAGAACATTGCTATCCTCAGCTGGTAGCAGGTTGTTATGTCAATAGTTTATTTACCTTGACCCCTGGGTGGTGGCTGACAATTGCAGCCTTGGGATTCCATCTCGTGAGAAGAGACCAGACATGATCAGACCCTGCTTTAAAGCATCTCCACTTAACAGCTCACTCCTTTTGATGGCCAGGGAAGCAGATCAGGGTGGAGGGCCTGGGCAAAGCAGAGATATGTGGTACTTGCATACACAATGTCATCAACTGCCTCTAGTTTGGTTGGCCCTGTTCTGTCACCGGTTGTACTCTGGGACCTTCTTCCTACAACCTGCATCAGGAAGGAAGGACTGACATTTCAGCTCCTTCTCTGAGTTGAAGACATTATGAATCCTTATCTCCCAACTATAAAAGCATGATAAGAATGCAGAGGTGACGGGAGGGTATGTAACTGATGACAGGAAATCTAAGTAAGCAAATGAAGAGAGACAGCACACGGACTGCTTCTGTTGGCTGTATCTCTTTATTCCATCAGGATTCAGGATTTGATCATAAAAAGAAAACTTCTTATGATATCTCCTGGGTTTGGAAAGCCTGAAGATCAGGGTTGGCCAACCTCAGAAACCAGTTCCTATGGGTTGTATGCACGAGTGGGCAGCAAGGACAAAGAAACACACATGTATTAAGGAAACAGCTACAAGATCACTACCACTGATCTGACCCTGGTATGTGCTCATGCTAGGTAGCAGAGGTGTCCAAAGGACAGATCCAGATTCCTCCCTGGAATGCTGCAGATGACATTGGTCTTATCTGAGAGGAGGCTCGAGAGAAGTGTCAGCTTGAGGCGATGTGATGTTTTAGGAGGTGTAACAACAAGACCCTCAAGGACAAAGCCACCCTCTTCAAACAAGACCAACAGCAGCAGTCCTGCAGCAATATGCACCCAAGGAGGGACAGGGAAAGGAATCAAGCAAGACCTGAGGTGGCCATGGACCATTAAATTCTAATGTTCAAGTCTGGTAGATGTTTAACACTGCAGTAAACTTATTTTTAGGTTAAAAAAAAAAGACTGAAGAAAGTGAGGAGAATTTGATGTCCCCTACATAGTGCCCCTGGGAGGCATTATGGAGGTCTCCAGTCTCCAAGCCCAGCTCCCCCATTAGGCTAATGACCTCTGACTTCTCCAGCCATCCGTCCTTTGCAATGTGAGTCCCTGTCTCTAGTCTTACTGAAGCCTGGGAAAACATCACTACCCGTTTACAATAGGAACTAAGCTTAGACTAGACCCAGCATCCTCTTTGTCTAGAGCCCACCCCTTCACTGAGGTCACTGTCACTGAGTGACAGCTGGTATTAGCCCCTTCACCTAGTTAATCCTCATTATGTCACTGATCAGCAAAGCCACCCAGAAGCCGTGGTCTTCAGCTCTGCCTGCAAGCAACGCAAAGGAACTTGCACTTGATCAAATCCCTTCCATTACCTGAGTGTTAAATAATCAACAGGAGACTAAACCTATGCTGCATCTCTGTGCCATCCACACATTTGCTTCTAATAAGGATCCGATGAGAATAAAGGTTTCTTCAGGACAGACTGATTTTCCTGGTTCCAGGTTTAGTTGTGTCTCTGCCTGGGTTTTGCAAAGGCTATGGAGGTTCTCTGCCTCTGAGCTTCCTCCCCTGTGAACTGGGACAGTGAAGGCATCTGCCACCTATGGCTGTAGTGTGCAGAAAACAAAATTTGTACCAAGCTGAGCAAAGACACTGATACTTAGTAGGCGGTCCTCTGATGTTAGCATCCCCAGAAGTGCATATCAAACTTGGGAGATGACTGTGAGACCAACACAGTAATTACTTCCTCATTTTTTCGATCATATTTGTCTTAAAAATACTTAAAACTTTAATGCAAAATAAACCCACACGTAACAGGATAAAGCAGGAAAAGAGGAGGGGTGAAGGGAGGAAAGAGAAATGAAGTAGGAAGGGAGAGAGGGAGAAGAAGGAAGTCAGTCAAAGCTAGACTAAAATGAAGCGAGACCTGAAATAGCCTGCCATGTTTTGAACGAGAATGCCCCCCATAGGCTCGTATATTTGAATGCTTGGTTCCCAATTAGTGGAACTATTAAGAGGATTAGGAGGTGTGGCCTTGTTGAGGAAAATATTTAGCTAACCTTCTCAGACCTCCAGCCCCCAAACCATGACACAGAGATTTATTAGCTATGAATGCTCAGCCTTAGCTTAGGCTTGTCTCACTAGGTCTTATAACTTATTTTGACCTGTTTCTCTTCATCTACATTTTGCCTCCGCTTTTTACCTTTCTTTCACTCTGCATGTCCTCCTACTTTCCTGCTTCCTCTGTGTCTGGCTAGTGGCTGCCTGCCTGACTGGCCCCAGGTATCTCTCTCTCTCTCTTTCTCCCTGGAGCCTAGATTCCCCCTCTTGCTTAATTTTTTCTGCCTGCCAACCCCACTTATCCCTCTACTGCTAGTTATTGGATGTTCAGCTTTTTATTAGACTAATCAGGTGCCTTAGAAAGGCAAGGTGAAACAGCAACACATCTTCACCTAGTTAAACAAATGAAACCCATCTTTACATAGTTGAACAATTATTCTGCAGCATAAACAAATGCAACATAGCTGTACAAAGTTAACCAATATTCTGTTCTACAACAGAGATGAGTTACCTCAGGTGGGCTTTGAACTTTCAAAAGCCCACGCCAGTTCCAGTTCCACTCTCTGTCCGCAACTTTCAGGTCATGTGAGCTCTCAGCTACTGCTCTGGCACCACACATGCCTGCCTACCATCATGGCCCCTCAATTATAATGCTCAGAAACTCTAAGCAATCCCCCAATTAAAAAGTTGCCTTGGTCATTGTGCTTCCTCACAGCAATGGAGAAGCATCCCTAGATCATGAAATTCATGAGACTGAGGTCTAGTACACTTGTAACACAGGCTACGAGTTCAACTTGGAACTTCTAGCAGTCAACACAAAGGGGAAAACGTGATCCCAGAACCCAAAGTACAAAAGAACTGTAGAGGAGAAGCTCAGGTCTTTGAGATGAGTTATAAGAGAGTGTCCCACTATTCACAGCCCAGTGACCATGCCAACATACAGGTCACTACCCCCAGTGTGAAGGCCAGCCTGGTCAACAGATGGCATCTCTTTAGAAGTCACAGTGCAGAGGACTCAACAGAAATCAGCCTAGGTGGTTCAACAGCATCTGCAATGAGCATGTTTTCATTTCCTCCAAAGCCGGGCCCCTTTCCGGCAAGAAGTCTTTCTAATTTCTCCATTTGCCTGGCTTAGGGTTTGAATGCTGACAACTACCAGCATTGTGATGTTTTCCTAACACGCTCTCAGTTAGGTGGGTTGTGTAGTCCTGGGCTTCCAGGAGCCATCTCGGCAGTTTTCTTGAAAGAACACAGGCAGAGACGCCACAATCTAGGACTCGATGGTCTGGGTTCTCCTTATGCTTTGGACCCTGCGGGGCCTTCAGCTTGCCACATTCTCATTGTAGTGCTCACAAACCCACAGCTCTTCTTGGTCTGACTCCTGGAATGTCTAGGAATGCGTCATGCATCATGGCAACCTCAAATGAAAGCCCATGTCTTCATTTGTATCAATCCAAACCATATTTCTTTTCGGGCTCAGCTCCAGCTGAGACAGGTGGGGCTTCCCCTTACGCCCAGTTGGTTCTGCCCAGATCTCTCCTCGGCTCTACTATCATCCACAGGCACAACCCCAAAGAACCCCAGGAATTGTCACTGCCCATCCCTCCAATTGGTCACACATTTTCCCAAGTGCCCAGAGACTTTACACAGTGGAGGCTGAAGATACTGCTTTTCTCCTTTTCCATGTAAGTCTCCTGTATCTCCTATGTGGCCATGACGGCTCCCATCTAACTCCCTAGACGTCTCAATTTTCAGTTACTCATCACACTTTCCCTGGATTGTGTTCATTCACATGCACAGCTCAGCTGCCCACTTAAACCAGGTCTTTTCTGAGGCGAAGCCCATACAAAGTGCATGCAAATGGTCTCTAAGCATCTGATCTAACATTAAATATGCAAAAGGCCTCTTTGAGGAACAGAGCAGCAGGGAAAGAGGTGACATTCACCGGAGTTCCTCACAGCGGAGAGGAGCTGAGTACCTGACAAGAGCGTGATTGTAATTCAGATCTGGGAGCACAATGGTAGTCTAAGCAAGTGCCCATTGCATCAAAAAATAAAAACAAAAAAAGGCTGCCAGGGACAATTTTAACAGATAAATTATTTAAAGCAAGCACCACTTTAAAAAAGATGTGAGCCAACCATGGAAAAAAAAAAACTAATGGGAAATACTGACAATTATCATAATTCTTTGTAGTGAGTATCCCAGGAGCCAAATCGATAAAGGAAATAAGATGCTCTGTAGGGAGTACCACACTGATTTACAGCGAACAGAACCACCAGCCATCCACCTTTCTGACTGTGGATGGCACTTGAACAGGGCTCGAGCTACATGGAGAAGAACAGGCAGAAACAATCCTTTTAAATTGCACAAGCAACAAACTCGAGGGCACAGCGTTGATCTCTCTGCAGAAAGTAAATGTCCATGACAAGCTGATGAAGATGTGGAGAAATGGGAGCAAGCATGCGACACTTGTCACTCAAAAAGACCAAATACATGCCTGTCATTATATCCTCGGGACGGTTGATACCGTCAACTTGATAGGGTCTAGGAGCAGCCAGGAGACAAGCCTCTGGGCACAATGGTAAGGGGGTCTTGATTAGGTTAATAGAGATGGGAAGACCATCCATGACTATGGATGACAGATGTCTGTGGGACAAGGCCCTGGACCGAATGATGAGGAGACAGTGAGCTGAAAACTGGCAGCCATTCTCTCTGCTTCCTAACTGTAGATGTGAGTGAACGCCTGCTTCTGCCTTGACTTTACTACCGCAGTAGACCACACTCCTGAACGGTGAGCTGAAATAAACCCTTTCTCCCTTGAGTTCCTTTGGTCAGAGTATATCATCACAGCCACACAGAAAGAAACTAACGCGAACTCGGAAATCATTCAAGAGAAAGGCAGCATACGTGCACAAAAAGCTAGTAGCCAAGTGCTAACTGTACCTTCAATTGTAATAGCTAATGGCATCAAAGGACACCTAGATGGCCTTCAACTTGTGAATGGTTAAACAAACTATGTCCATGACGTAGAACACAGCAAAACAACAAGAAGAAATGAATCGTTGACAACCTGGATAAATTGACAGAGTAAGACTGAGTAGAAAAGTCAATCTGAAAAGGTTACACACCACACAGTCACATTCACACAGAGTTCTTAAAGTAACACAAATTTAAGAAACAAAGAGCAGGTTATTGGTTGTCAAAAGAGCGTGCTTGGAAGGTGGGATAACACACAGAAGCCCCTGGTGACGGAATGTTCCTCTCATGACTATGATCATGTCAACACCCTGGTTGTAACATTTTTGCTTCCATTATTAGAAACTGAGTAGACCAGATGCAGAATCTTGGGGTAACTCTTTTATGCCCTAAGATTGCACGTGATTCCACCATTTTAATCACAAAATAAAATTCAGTTTCATAATATTGAATCCTTAAAATGATATGTCCATTCTGAAAGGTATTTGGGGAAGTTTTTTGTGGTTTTTTTTTTAATTCAGCATAGATGTCAGTTCTCCAAAATGAAACATGCCCCTCAAAAGACTGCATGGAAATACGTGGGGTGATGTTATTTGTAGTTCCTGGAAAAACTGGAGCAATGCAAATGGCCTCTATTGGGAATGGTGAACAAGGCGTGGCCTGCCTTCCACATGGAATGGTCCTCAACAATAAGAAGGAACTAGTAATTTAAGAACCAACAAGGGTGGGTGGGTGCCAAGTGCATCTGGCCCTGTAAAAAAGGAACACTCAAGCCACTACCCACTATATAATTTCATTTATATGGTATTCTTTCTTAAAATGCAGAAATAGATTGATGGTTGACAGGGGCTATGGATTGGAGTAAGATACGGACCACACTGGGAACACCCTAGGGTATTTTGGAATGCTGGGAATGCTCTTGTATCTTCATCATGGTAATAGCTAAAGGACCACATGCAACGTTTTCAAAATCCGTAAAGCTGTCAACTGAAAAAAAGCAGAAATTTATAAATTATGTTTCAATAAATGGCTTTTTTTAAGGGTCTCATATAGCCTAGCTGGTATTGACTTCATTATGTAGCCAGGCCCAGATGACCTCCTGCCTCTACCTCCAAAGAGCTGGGGTTGCAAGTGTGTACTGGGTCTGTGCAATGCTGGGGAGTGAAGCTAGGGCACTGTGCATGCTAAATTGCTAGGGTTGCAAGTGCACACTGGGTCTGTGCAGTGTGGGGGAGGCGAAGCCAGGGCGCTGTAGTACTCTGGCAACTGAGTTACTCCATCCTCAGCCCTAAATTGGAAATTTAAATAAATAAGCGAGTCATTAATTCTCTATTGTGATAAACTAGAACCCAGAGATCTAAAGGAGACATCAGATAGACGGACCTTCTTTTGCTCAGTGACTGTGGTTGACATCATGGTGACAGGTGTGTTAATCACTGGCTGTGCCTTCTACTCCCCGACTTACACCGTGATAAACTTACAGCTGAAACTAGGTCAGCCAGGTGCATGGAAAAATGTCCAGCGTGGAGAGATCCACAGTGAGTGTCACTGGCATGGGAAAAGATTGAAATTCAATGCTTTTGCATCCTCATCAGGAATTAGGTGCCATCTGTACTTGACACCACTAGCGGAGGACTGGAGGATAAATAAGAATTGCAAGTTGTCAATTCAGAGAGCAATGGCTGCGTTCACAGTGGTGTGTGCATTCAGTTCTTTAAAAACAAATCAAAACAAAACAAAACCCCTCTAATTTGGACTCCTGATAAAGACCCCTTCTTGAGTGGACAGGAAATGCCTACAGACATGTGTGTTGTGCTCAAATCTGCCCATGGATGTAGCTTCTGATCCTCAGGTCATAGATGATGCCTGGTTTCCTATCCAATAGCTGACCTGGCATCTCTCAGGAAGCCAGGGCTCTACACTGAATCAATAAAAACACAGACAAGAAGCAAAGGCCTTCCCTGTCCCCATCACCACCTCCTGGCCTCCCCACAGGCTCAGGCAGGATCCCCGGAGGAGCAATCCAGACAGAAAACTAGTCCCACCTACAAAGAGACCAGCTCAAATCGCCTGTGGGTGCCAATTCTGGCCTCTTCAAGAGTGTCATTCCCACTTCTACTCACTCAGTATATGTTTATAGAGGCACCCAGATCCCTCGGTAGTGGAATCCAGGGTTCACCCTCCTCTTTCCTCAAATGGAGTCTGGCGATTCCAAGCTTTATTTTCTACAACAGGAGCAATGAAATCCATACTTTCTGGACATTTCCATGTGATGCCTCTCTCACCTGGCTCACACAGACAGAGTAATAGCCCAACCTCCCTTCTCTGGTTACTGCTACGCCAACCCTAGTGTCTGACAGGCAGCAGATTTGTCGTATGTTATGTTCAAGGGAATGAAGGAAAGCTACGTGGGAGGAACCACCCGCAGCCCTGTGAAAAGGACCAGCATAGCTAAGAACACTCAAGCTTGTCACTTCTAAAATTGAGCCAGGGGACACAGTGGACTGACACTCTCCAGGGACACTGGACACCGGGAAACAACCCACACACACCTGAGAAACACTGCCGTCTTCAAGAGCATTGGTTCATTTGCTTAGTAAATGTTTACTGAGGGACTTTCGGCAGCAGGCAAAATGGCGCACATTATCCCCTTTAGTAATCCCAAATAACAGATCTGAAGATATCCATTCACATCATGAGGAAAGAGGGCTCAGAGATGTTGATGAAATAGCAAGCATTCACACAGCGAGCACACTCAAAAGCAGGGTTTGAATTCCTGCCCCTCTGACCCTAAACCTGAATTGACTGCCCTGTATTGGTCCTCTTGGCAACTGCCTTTATTGTCTCCCCTCCCCCATCCCTTCCACTTCCTCTCTCTTTAAAAGCTAATCTGAGGGCGTAATATATTCAAACACAGAAGAGAACAAAGGCCCCTGCTTGGAAGTCTACGGCATGGCATCTTAATTGAAACAAGATAATCCAAACATTTGCCTCACTCGGCGTTTACAAATTCCATTTCATTGACTTATATTTTCACAACTGACTGTCACGACGAAGTTATTTTCACAGAAGTTAGGAAAATACAAAGAGGGAAAGTTTTAGGACAAAGTGGCTTACAATACAGTTCAACCCTCTCTTGATGTTGTAAGATTTGGAATGTTTCTAAGATAAAACGCTCAAGCCATTTGACACCAATCCCCCATGAGACGCCATCCCCTGGGATGGACTCCTCAGATGTCCTGGATTGATGGGAACCATGATCCTGATTCTCAAAACCCCTTTCCTTTGTCCAACCCTGACATCATCTCCTAGAAGGATGCTTCTTGCAAGATCAGAAAGAAACAACAGCAGGGAGCCTCACCATCGTCCAGCCATAGCCCCATAGAAGAGGCTGAGAACCCAGACAACCAAACCCAGATTTTCTCCCATAGAAACGACCCCAGTGCATAGTAAATGGCAGCATTTAAGGCACTTTTTAAACAGAATGAAAGCAGCAAGTCCCATCTTAATAGGTACAAATGCAAGCTCAGAGCTACTTTGTGCACCTCCAGCCTAGGGCCCATCATCCTCTGATTTTGGGATGATACAGAAAAGCCAAGAACTCTGGAATCAGTGGCATGTGCTTCTGCCACAGCCCCACTCCTTGCATTTAAAACACCTGGAGTTGAGTTTTGGTGTCCAGAAAATGGGTGTTATTCCATCTATACCTTGCATCTAATGGATTTGGCCATGACTCCTGTGACTTCATGCACATGAAGCCTGGCTGAAGCTGCTGTGAAGGTTGCTCCTGCATTGCTGTCTGCAGGTGTGCTCATGGCAAACAGAACCCTCTGAGTCTTCTCCATCCCTTCCGGAGTATACCCAGTCTCACCCCTGCCCTCTCCAGGGAGGCTCTCCCTGGCACTGCAATCATAGCCACCCCACCAATCCCAAAACACTCACTCTCCCCATCTCATTAAGAACCGCAAATACAACAACCAGAATCAATGCAGATTCCAACCAAGTGAGCCTGGTGAGGATTCAAGTGCAAAGAAACACTTTTAGAGGAGCACCGGGGAAGGAGCAGGGAGCACCTGGGAGCACCATGTCACACGAAGGAGCACCATGTCACATGAAGGAGCAGGGAACCCTGGGATACAAAAGGGGAAATGCCTATTTCAAGCAGAGCCAGCACAGCATGAAATCAAGTAGAGCCCCATTCCTGAGCAAAGGACATTATGCAATTCTGTCACTGAGCCTGGAAGCCCCTGCAGTTCAGCTGACCCAAGCTGAAATGGGACGAAGCCCCAAAAGCTGTGGTGGGATGATAACCACAGGAGCATGCGGTGGAGTGGAAGGGTAACCAGGAAACAGGCCATGACACCATGTCAGGTGCAGATCCACAGGTGAACCCAGGAATTTTGAGAGATGTCAGAAGAGTCTTCAATCAACCTTGGGCGGCTGGAGAACTCAGAAAGACACAGGTGACCAAACCATGCTAGAAACGGGCTTGACCAATGGAAAGCAGAAAACCAAACTCTAGGCAGGAGGCTTGTATCCGCTTTCTAAGTTGTAACCAATGACCACATGTGTAGTGGTCTGCAGTGGTATGAATTTACTATTCCCTTACTGTTGACTGCTAGCCCTTTAATCCTGTATGCACTTCACCGAGCTGAAATCAGTATGTTAGCAGGAGATTCCAGGGGGGAATATATTTGCCTTCTCTCATCCTTCTGGTTCCCAGAGTTAGGTCCTTATGTGATTGACAGCTGTCTGTTAAGATCCCTTCCAATTCTCTAAGGGCTGCCAGCTTCCTTGTGGCTGCGGCCCCCTTCCTCAAACTCCAAAGTCAGTATCCTCTGTCTCCTCTTCTCTTGTGGCCTCTCTGGTCTACTCCCGTCTTCATCTTCTCTGTATCTCTCTCCACCGGAAGGGAAATGCAGAGAAGAGTAAATGAACCTCTGTGAGTGAGCAATGCAGGGACAGTTAAGACAGCCATCACCTCCATCCACTTCTAAACTATTTCCACTGCTTCACACTAGAGTACCTCCCTATTGCTCACACTCCCCCTTCCTCCTCTTCCACTCCCTGGCAATGACATCTGGCTTAATGGAGTTACCTAGTCCAGACACTTCATATAAATGAAGCACACAATCTGACCTTTGTGCCTGCTTTTAATGACTTTACTTGATGACTTAGAGGTCCATCCAGATTGTACCATGCCTTGATGCTTAATTCCATCTTGGTGCTGAATCAAATATCTTTGTATGGGCAGACGCATTTTTTTATCCACCTGTCCATGCACTGATGGATATTTATTCCCATTGTTGCAGGCTCATCAGGGAAGATGCCTTGCTTCTACTCTCCAGAGATCACATGGTGACATCAGACTCAACTATGCAAGCCAGGTATCCCCTCCTTCACTGCGCCTGCTAATGTGTGCTGTGATCACTTTGCAGATTCCAGGCATGAGAGCATGGGTACCATATTCTTCCTTCTCTGATGCTATGATAAAATACCCTGATGTAAGCAACTGAGGGGTGAAAAGGTTTCTTTTGACTTACAGCTCCAGAGAGGGTACAGCCTGACACGATTGGGAAGGCAGCATGGTAACAGGGGCATGAAGCTATCCTGACAACCAGGAAGCCGACTAATCATAGGAAACAGGAAGTGAAGCCAGGCTATCAAACCTCAAAGCCCACCTCCTGTGACACACTTCTTCCATTCAGCAAGTTTCAACCTCCTGAGGGTTCCATAATATTCCCAAACAGCCCCACCTGCTGGAGACCCAATGTTTAAACACGTAAGCCTAAGGAGGACATTCCGTAATCAAATCGCAGCAGATACCTTTGGGAAGGGACATTTCTGCTACTTGAAATATTAACATCATCCAAGTTTGGGAGCAGTATGACAGCTACCAAAGGCTGTCTAATTTTGTACTGCCTCTACGCCAGAGTTTCTCAAAAGTTGAGAAATACGTGCAGCTCATTTAGAAGAAAAGAACTCTGTGGAAGCTCACCCTGACCTGAGAAGTAGCTCACTGTCAATTTGAGCTGTGGTTCTAATGTGGCAATGACACTAATATGAGCCCAGACACCTACATCCTTGAGAAGGTTTTAAAAGATAATCATTCATCATTCATCAATTCAGAAATATTCTATTAATATTTTTTAATTTATCATCAAAGACCAAGAAATTTTCAAAAATTCTTATAACAGTCACATCTAAGAGTTTAGGGGTCCCTTAAGCTCCCATATAGGTTTCCAATCCCAAATAGTCAGTCTTGGACACATGTACATATGAGCAATGCTAAATGGACTTAGTAGGCTGGATACGCATGTGATACACAGACAGACAAAGGTGTGTGTGTGTGTGTGTGTGTGTGTGTATGTGTGTGCGTGTGTGTGTGTGTGTATAAAATGATAATAAATAAAGAAAAGGAGGTCATGAATTTAGGAGAGAGCCAAGGGAAGAGTTGTAGGAAAAGGGGAGAAGCAAGAGTGATGTAGATGCAATGTTCCTGTGTGAATTTCTTAAAAACAGAGTTTGGAGTTCCTTGGTATCACTCGATCCTAGTGTGAGAAATACCAGGCCAGGGTGCTCGACCAGTTTTGTTCATGTCTAGATCTCTAATACTTCAGTATTATTTGGCAGGCGGAAAACACTCAGGAAATACTGAAAACTGAATAAGTAGAGGGTAGCTGGTGTGAAGAATAATGCTGGCAGAAGCCCAAAGAACCACACATGCTTATTTAGCATGCCTCTGCACACCACTTAGTCTTATTGTCTATGTCCCATTAACAGGGTGAAGGTACCAGATCTCTGAAAAAGGACCAGGACAATGTCAAGAAAGGTTTTAGAAGAGCTGGCAGTAGAAACACACTTAAAAGTTTCCTTCTTCTGCCACCATGATCACTCTGCCATCATGTCCACCAAGGAAGTCTTGGAATGTACTATACCTAAGATCAGAAAGAAAAGACATGGGGCAAGCCAGAGCATCCGTGTAAGAGAAGCAGCTCAAACTGTCAGTGAGGACTGATTGACCAGGCAAGTGGATAAATCAAAGCTAGAGACCTGTTTGGTTGGGCATCTCACTGCCAAGGGTACAAAGGGAGAGAGTGATTTGGACGCATATTTTATAGGAAACAAATCCCTTAAATCTAACTGGTATGTTCTAGTGTCAACGGTCTCCCTGGAATGAATTCAGCAAAAGCAGGCTTTGGTCTCCAGAGGCATTCCTGAGATTTCTATGAAGCAAAGACTTTTCATTCTTGAAATGTAAATATAGGACTTTTCACATTACTCTTTATAAATATCCATTGGCTCCCAAAGCTGATCTGTCTAGTGTAAGGAAAAGTTTGTCCCAGCCTAAATGTCAGAGTCATACAACTACAAACACACCCAACAAATAGGCATTGCTTCCTACTTATGTAAACACTGCCTTTTTTTTTCAACCTTTGAAAATCTTCAAAATGGGCTTGTGTCCATGTGTTTCAAGAGGGCTGTTAACAGGGATAAAGACATGGTTATTTTTAAATGACAGAAATACAAGAAATTCCCTTTTGGTAAAGCAAACTTGTGTTAATATTTGAGTTCCAACTAAGAAATCTCAAGGAAAAATTCTTTGCACGTTGGTAGCTGCAGAGAAACACAAGCCCTCGCCTGTGTTTCCAGACTCTTTGCCTTTAAAGAAAGCCCAAGAAATGAGCCTTTCACATGGTTTAACTGGTACTCCCCAGCAGTCTTCCATGATCCTAGGGTAGCCCTGTAGACACAGTCATGTCCTGTCTCTGGGCCTCAACTTCTCCAACCATTGGAAGATGGTAACCAAAGGATCTCCTCCACCAGAGCCTGTGAATTCTTGGTCACATTAAGTTGAAGAACTCAAATACCTTCCCTGACCTGGAAATGTGTCTAATTTCCAAAATAAATAAGTCTCTTTCCTTCCCGAAATACACACTTTCTTTGGAAAAATAAATTTCCCCTATGAAAGTATGGAAGCCATTCTCTTTTATAGAGCTTTTTAATGTGATGGCGTTAAGTGTTCCCATCTGGGCCAAGCATAGACTTGGCCACTGAATCAAGACACAATTATCTGGCTCCATGTTGAGTCAGAGTGTGTGTTTGAAAGACACGAGGCACTGAGCTAGGTACTTAATGGTAGAGTGTCCGTCTCCTGAGACCCCAAAAAAGAAAGAAGTAAAGCAAAAGCACCTCTTAACTGGCAGTGAATATTCTGAAGGTCACACACTTTCAAGAACAAATATTTTCAAGTCCAGTTAGAAGCATTTGTCAGCACAGGCACTGCCCCCTCATGCTCCATAAGTACTTGTGGGTCCCTCACCATAAATATTGTGCACCCCTCCTCATGCTCCACAAGTGCTTGAGGGTCCCTCCCCCAAAATATCTCATCTCTCTCCATAGACACCCCTCCCTTGACTGTTGCCATTGTTCAGGACTCTGCTCCCACTTCTTAAAATTAATATATCTCCTTCTGTGTCCATCCATTCTATAGCCTCACCATGAAGTCAGTGTACACTTATCACCTTTCATCGCTGAGTCAAAATGTCTATGCAAGCCAACACAAAAGAAAGAATGGTTTGTTTGGCTCCCTGTCAGAGGCTACAGTTCAAAGTTGGCTCCATTAATATTGGGCTGTGATAAGGCAGAACATCACAGCAGTTAAGCACAATACCATGTGGTAACATGTGATAGCACATGGGAGCATGTAATAGCATGTGGTAACATGCGGTAATCCATGGCAGGATGTGGTAGCAAGCAAGCCTAACCTTTGCTATTGCAAGACAACACTGTCGTATATAGAGTTCAGACTTAAGAGCCACACAATGAAGTGAAGAAATGAACCACTAAATGAGTCTCATCGTGTTTTGGTGACTTTATGATTCTATGTTGGGCTGCACTCACCTCTGGCTTGAGGGCTGTGGGAGGACTGTTGGTCAGTTAAAGCAATGCCTCTTGCTTCAAAGCAGTCAGGAAGCAAACAGAGGAAAAACAAAAGGAGAGAACAAGATTCACTCTTGAAAAGCTCCAGTGACCCGCTTCCTCCCCCTTAGCGCCCACCCCACCCCTGAAATGAATTATTAAAAATGCTGCAGGATCCCCAGATCCCCAAAGGTTACAGTGGCAGAAATGCTGTAGGTCCCCGAGTGGCAGCCATGGGCCATGTGGCAGCAGGCAGAGGTCCCGAGAGCAGCCAGTCCCAGGCAGGGACGGTGCAGTTCCCCAAGTGGCTGCAGCAGGCCACAAGGAGAGACAGACAGATGAGAACACCACAAGACCAGGCTGCAGGTCTCCGAAGGTGGCTGGTCCCGAGCAGGGAACCACGTGGTGGGATGGGGGGGTGGTGAGAGACAGATAGGCAGCACGCCATGCAGAGTGAGGGTGGATATTTATTTAGTGGGTTATAGAAGGGAAGGGGGAGAAGGAGAAGAGCAGAGATGCAGGGGGGGGGAGAGGAGAAGTGGGGAGAGGCAGAAGCTGCCTCTTTGAGATGGAAAACAGAGAGAAATCAGGCTGGAAGCTGAAGATCAGCCTGTCTCAGCAGAGTGGGGAGGAGGAGGGAGCATGGCTTGTCTCTTAAAGAGACAGAACAGATCCTTACACACATACCCCCATCAGCTATGATGTGACCAAATAACCAATCTACTGATGAGGTTAATGTCACCATGATCCAATGGCCCGACAGCATTGTCACCACCATTGCTTCAAAGTCTGACCCACATCTTGATCATGATCCTGGGGAGCATCCATGGCTCTTTAGATGCCAGAGAGAGCAAGAGCAAGGATCTGAGGACATCAAATGGTCCAAAAAAATCAAAGAACAAAGAAAAGGTGTGTTTGCCACTAGAAGAAGTAAGTAGAAAGGATGAAATCTTGTTACATCATTCTTTGAGACCATCTCTGGGCACCTTACACATGGGGTGAAGGTCATTTCTTGGTGAAAGATCTGGGTTATACATTGTTTTATTTTAGATATTTGTGATCCACATTTTAAAAAAATATTAGAGAGCAAAAACATGGGATCCAGGCACACAAAAAATATCAGTGAGATTCCTTTGACTCCTCTGAGGTTCTAAAGATAAACATGATAGTGGGGATAATAGACGCAACACTGACATGCTGGACCCCTGGGTGATTTGTACAAGGCTGGCCCTTGATGCTTGCTTTTTCATTTAAATCTTGTACTTGCCTTGAACATAGACACTAATTCTCACCCTCCTGTCCAGAGGACAGCACAGTTCAGAGACCACGTGGCTGAGCTGGAGTCCCGTCACTCATGGGAACCCTGGTAAAAGGTAAAACTAAATGGTACCCCCCAAGCCTGCATCTTTTCCCTTCCCTAAACCCTCATTTGCAAACGGACTCACACTATGATCAAGTCATCAACAAACATCTGGGAACACATAAAGCGTAGTACACATTGAGCCAAAACTTTCTAAATAAAGTGTAGTGAGATACTGACTGAATATTCTAGAGCTCTGGACTCAAGCACCAACCCTCCACCAACCCTGGGCCAGCAAACACCCTACCCTGGCTGAATCCTGTTTTCATCATCGTCCAAATGACAACAGTGACAACAGGCTCTCCACAGTGTGTCCTAGAATAAACATCGGCTGAACCAACAGGAGGTAATTTTTTTGTCAAGTGTCAAATGCTGCAGATGTTTGAAGAATTGTGTCTTTGTTTCTACAGAACGTCTTAAAGAAAGTTGGGGCTTCTGCAGGAGAAAATGGAATGTGACAGGCTTGAAGGGGCCTGGTATGTCAAACACCCCTTCTTTCAGTGGGTCACAGTGGCTTACAGAGGAAGCTGAGTTGTGGCTGCTCTCCAAGACCCCACAGTTCTGATGCAATCAGGCGGGACCTCTGCGAGAAATAGAAAAGCCAAACCCTGTAGCCTTCATGTCTCCTCCTGAGCCCTAGCCCTTGTAGTTAACTAAGGCTCCCCTCAAGGACATGTGGCTCCCTTCTGAGGTTTGATGACAGAAATGACAAGGATATTAAAACCTTCACCTCAGATCCTACACCTACCACAGCAAGGAGTCGGAGAGAATGAGAGATCCAAAGAACCCATGAGCCTGCCTGGCCTGTGCCCACAGATGAGCTCTCTCTTCCTGGTCAGCCCTCCCATACACACACATCTGTTTATAAACTTGAGGACCTAATTGAGATGAGAATAACAGAAGAGGCGGTAGAGAGTTGACTTTCGGCCTCCAGAGAAGACGCTTTGCCAGTCACTTTGGAAAAGAGTGAATCTGTCCGCTTTAGAGCCCCAAATTCTCTCGTAGGCCCTGGCCCAGGCAGCCAGTGGCTCAGACCCCAGAAGCCCAGACATCAGAGGGATGTGTGTTCTGGGACACACTGCCTATCCTTCACTAGCCCTGTCTCTAGGCTTGAGGGACAGGGGAAAGACAGTGTCAAGGGAGGCAGGAGTCACTTAAGATGATAGTTTGAGTGTCAACAGGACTAGAAATCAAATGTTTCCTGGAGCCCTCACCCAGGTCCTTTGTCTGAACAGAAAGATCAATAGAAAATAGGGATGTGAAGTAAGATACACCAGGGATTGTGCAGCCCCTGGGCAAGGCAATATGAACTCTCTGGGCTTCTGTTTGTTCTACTGTTCCAAGAAGAAGATCTGGACCAAAGCCACAAGAGCCCCTCACTCGGGCCCAGACTTTATGCTCCCATAAATACCCTTTCATGCTACGGTGGGTCATGTTAATGAAACTCACAGGGGGACACACACACAAAGATATCAAGGTAGAAAGGATGCTAGTAGGAAGGGAATCAACAGGAGAGTGAAGGGACAAGAGAGGGTAGGTAACGGAAGGTGAACATGAACAAAACCCATTAAATACATGTACCAAATTATCAAAATAAAACCCATTACTGTCCATTATTAACATATGCTAATAATGTATAAAATATAATCACTTTTAGTGATTATGCAGGACTTTAGCAGTATCTCAAAATAATTTTTGCTATATATTGATGACTTTCCATTGGCTTTACCTCTAAACGCAAAGATAAGGATGTGTGACTTTACGTGATGAGACACGGAGAGTTAGAAAGAGTTAGAAAGTCAAATGGGGGAGTGGCAGAGGCGATAATATTTCATCATATGCATGTGTGAAGCATTCAAAAATGATATTTTAAAGACTGGCGCAGTTGAAAGAAACCTGTTCATTAGGCTGTCAGCCAGAAGCTGCATGAACCCAACCCCTTGACATCAAGTACCTACAGCAGCAGGAGGCCAGGCCTGATGTGGGAAGTCAGATGCTGCCACTGCCAAATGTAGAGGATATCTGTCTCTGGGTGTCAGGACACAGTGGACACCTGAACACAAGGATAGACTTCTGCCTTCCAGGAGAGTGTTGGAGTCCTCCTTAGCAAGCATGATCTCCAGAGCCAATTGGAAAGCAGTGTTCTAGCAGATTCTAGGCATATTGTCTGCAGCAGACCCCTTGAAGGGCAGTGGCAGCCCTCTGGTTAAATGTTTTCTTCTACATCCTTCCCTTTTGAATTCATTAAAGACACCCCCTCCCAAGGAAAACAAAAAACTCCAGTCTTGTGTCTTTTGAGTCAGCACAATGCCAACCTGCCTGTAAAGTCCCATATGTCAGTCACCTGCCTACATGGTGTGAAGGGCTGAAGCCCGTCCCCACAGCATAAGATAAGGTAAAGTGTTAACACTCTATAAGTCAGAGTGTGGTCTTGTTTAGAAACAGAATTTCATCAGAGTCACCAAGTTAGATGAGGTTCTTAGTGTGGGCCCTAAGCATAAAAGCCAGTGGCTTCTTCACATAAAGGAACAGTTTGGACACAGAGACAGATGCCTTCCTTGAAAGACAAATCAAGAAAGTACAACAAAAGAAGCTACTAGAAGCTCAAATGGGCAAGCAAGGATCCTTCCCAGAATCCTCAGGGAACATGACTTTCCCAAACCAATCTTGCATGCACAGACTCATAGAGACATAGACTCACTCTATACTTTACTCTGAGCCTCCTACTTTGTGGTACTCTGGCACAGCAGCCCTCCTCAATGTACACTTGGGATCCCTGTTTACTTCAGTTCATTGAACTCAGTATAATGCATTGCATGGAGACATAAACGGAGGGAGGATATTCATGAGAAGCATGGTGGTGAGTGTATGCTCTCAAGAAAGCAACCCATTGTCAGGGAGAAGATTCTGGTAACCCATATTAAAGAGACTGATAACTAAGCTACAGTTTCCTCATAAGGGAGAACTTAGGAGATGGAAGTCTGTCTAAGCCACTGTTCTATTGCTGTGAAGAGACACCATGACCACGGCACTCTTACAAAGGACAGCATTTCATCATAGCTTGCTCATATGTGGGGAGGGCACAGAAGTGGGTCTCCTCCACCTGGACTGAAGGGCAGAGACCGTAAGCCTACTCTTGCTCTTATTCATTCCTTTCTTACTTATTGACAAGAAATCTGACTTAAGGAGTGGCTACAAACAAGATATCCTATCCAAGGCTGTGGTTAAATTGGTGTTTTGGATATTGAGATGGCCCATAGTGGTGGATCCGCTCCACCCTGACTAAAGGTAGAAGAATTCAAGCCTACTCCTGCTCTTTCATTCCGATACAGGAGGTCTGACCCAGGGAGTGTCTGACTACAGGATACTTGGTCTAAAGTATATTCACTGCATATCCTGCCTAAAACATCAGAATGCTTCACTCAGGAAATAATGGCCTGATGTCTCAGTATTGAAGCAAGGAACTCTTCTGGTTGTCCTTTGTGTCTTGTTAAAGCAGCCTTTTGCCTTCTTCCCCCCCTTTTCGGCATATTCAGTATTCACTGCATAAGCCTCCTGGTTCTGTCCTATGTCTCTGTTCTTCTTTCCTATCTCTGTTCCTCCTACCTAACTTTTCTAATCCACATGCCCCAACCCTGAAACATACAAATTTCACCAAGGCTGGACCCCAACACTTACAGTTCCAGAAGCTTAGTCCATTCTCATCATGGTGGGAGCATGGCGGCGAGCAGCCAAACATGAAGGAGCTGAGAGTTCTACATCTGGACTCACAGGCAGAAGGAAGAGAGAGCTCCTGGATTGGGAATGGACTTTTAGAAACCTCAAAGCCCACCCCTGGTGGCACACTTCCTCCAACAAGGCTGTACCTCCTAATCCTTTCAAATAGTGCCACTCTTGGTGACCAAATATTCAAATCCATGAGCCTATGGGGGCCATTCTCATTCAAACCACCACAGAAGCCTATCAGTTCTGAATTTATAATCACTATTTGAAAGGCCAAAAGTGCCTACTTTCTAACAATGAAGAAAGGAAGTATTCGGACAACCCAATGAAAACATGACTACAATTAGTGCACTAGAAAGCAGAAGTCTATGACCATCCCACCATGAATGCACTGGATCTCTAATCTCAGAAGCAAAGACGGCTCTGGCCTGGTGACTTCTTGGATGGGAGAAACCAGTACCATAAGATGATGAGAGAAGAAAAATACAACAGACTCTGATTCCCATTGAATTAAGATGACCAACTTATCTGTAAAAGTATGAATAAGCATTCATTCCTTTCTATTCCCCTAAGGCAACAGGCCACGACTGTCAAGTTTGGCTAAAATGGTTTGCCTTATAGAAACTTTTTAGTGGAAGGTTTGTCTCCCACAAATTTATTTCCCATCTATTCCAGCTTTTCCTCTATGTTCCCCAAGTCCCCTCCCTCCATATGTCTGCAGGTGATACAATGAACAACCAGTTGGGATTTTCTACATGGGTCATTTGTTATCACATTAAGTCCCAAATAGCAGAAGAGAGGTATCAATCTCAAAGAAGTGGAAACAATGGTTCATACCTGCAGTAGTCACAACAGCCAAAGGCAGAAACTATCGCATGCCTGTCAACACATGGATAAACAAAATACACAATGTTGTTCATCTCAGGCATGGAACAACAACCTGAAGAGGCCTCCCAAAGGTGATACAAGTTCGACACAAAGGGTCACATGTTGGCTGATTCCCTCAGTATAAAATATCTGGACCCATATTTATATATGTAAATAAAGCCTTGTATTTGCATGTTTACATATATAAATGAATCCTTACCAGCAAACACACTGTCAATCTCAGATCAAGAACTCCCATGCCCTTTGTCAGGGTATGGTCATTCCTATCACTTGGATTCTAGCACCCAACCCAGACCCAGGCATGGCCTGGAGTTCAGAGGCCACTTCTCAAAGGAACTATAACAAGAGGTAAGCATCCAGAAGAATATAGCTCACTCTTTCTTGGGACTTCTGAAGGCCCAAACTCAGATTTGATGGGCACAAATTAGATAGTACTGTAGACACCCACTTGGTAGAGTTAAATGGTTTTAGATATTTGCTTGGTTTAATTCAAGAATCAAAACATGGAGGCCTACTTTGCATGTGGCACTGTGCTAGACAGAGCACGTGGACACGAAGATGTTCAGTCACATGTGTGTCTATACCTTATTAGTTCACAGATGGCCTGATATTTTTAAACCTTAGAAATTAGGCAGCTCCATTTAAGGATACGAAGCAGAGCGATGTGCTTAAGGCTTCACAGACCCGCCCACATCTAGGTCTTACTTGCGGGGTGGCAGGATGATATCTTGAACTTCCTATGTGGAATTTGAAAAAATAACTACTGTGTTGTTTGGTTTTATGTCAACTTAACACAAGGTAGAGTCATCAGAGAGGAGAGAGCCCCCTTTGAGAATACACCTCCATAAGATAGAGCTGTAGGCAATTGTAGGACATTGTCTTAATTAGTGATTGATGGGGGAGGACCCAGCCCATTGTAGGTGGGGTTACCCCTGGGATAGAGGCCCTGGGTTCTGTGGGCCCCAGCCATGACAAGCTCAATAGAGGCCTGAGTCTCAGTAGTTTACTCTGGTCCCAAGAAACACCACAAACTGAGACTACCCAGGTACCACCATGAACAGACCATACAAAGGAAATTCCTAACGTTCCAACCATTATAGATAGGATCACCCGCCAGCACACACCCATCCCTTTTCACCAGGACACTCCTAGACAAATGTCAGTCAGTCAAGGGTCCTGAACCTTAGAAATTCCTCACCTCACCTTTGCTACTACAAAAACCCAACCCCAACTGAACTTGAGGCTCTCCAATCACTCCAATACATTGGACACACAGACAGACCGAGTTTGCAAACTTGTATAAGAATAAAGGTTCTTTGCTTTTACATACAGAACTTGGTCTTCTAGTTGGTTTTTGGGGGACTCCATGATCTGGGCATAGCAGGTTCTATAAGAAATCAGGCCGAGCAAGCCATGAGGAACAAGCCAGTAAACAACACCCCTGCATGGCCTCTACATCAGCTCCTGCCTCCAGGTTCCTGCCCTGTTTGAATTCCTTCCTAGTGTCTTTTAATGATGAACTGTGATATGGAAGTGTAAGACAAATAAACCGTTTCCTCCCAGCTTGCTTTTGGTCATGGTGTTTCATTAAAGCAATAGTAACCCGAAGACTACCACCAATTCACAGGGTTCACAATGACTGAATAAGACGTTTGACACCCCCAGCCTCAGTCCTAGGTAGATAATTTAGAAATTCTTGACTCTAATGACATTGACCATAGTTGTACCATGATTTTGTGGAGAGCTAGGACAATCAGCCAGATTTCTTCCCTCTACATTCTAGAACCAATTTCTGCACTTTCAAAGCCAAGCTCTCAAAATAAATACATGAAAATATAACAGAATTAATCCCTCTAAACTTCAGGATGCACTGTGATAATGTATAAATACAAATATTGTCATTCAATTATGAAAAGGTCTATACAGGAGATATTCCATTCTCATTTCCCATACCAAAGCCAGTGATCAGAAACTTACAGTGGTGGTTAAAGGTGTATGGCTGTAAAAAAGGAAAAAAAATAGAGCCAGGATTGACCTGGGTTCTTCATCTCATCTCTACCTTCTCCCTGGAAGAATATCCCAACCCTCCTCCCTGTGTGTGGATTTTAGTATAGTTAATTGCTATGGAGTGCCAGTATATGTTTTTGTTCTAGAATTTGTTTCTAGTTTCAGCCTAGGGACATCCGGGAAAGGGAAGCAGAAAGAATGTAAGAGACAAACGATGGGAGGGGGTGACATGAGAGGCTATCTTTGAGATAGGATACAGCAATTGTCCTCATGAAGTCAACACAGCTGTCGTCCTCATTACCTGCGGGAGACTTGCAGGAGATCAGGACAGTCAAAACACCAGCATGCTTGGGGAAAGGACTCACAGGGCCCCACCACCACTTGAGAGTGATCCCTTGAGATTCATAGGAACAGAGAGGCAGCTTTTGGCTGTGAATGGCCCAGCAGAAAGATTTGACAGGGGAGGTAGGTAATGATAACATAGACTATTTGAAAACCTACAATCAGGGCTGGAGAGATGGCTCATCAATTAGGAGCACGTGCTGTTTTTTGTTTGTTTTTCTTCCCCCAGAGATCAGGAATTCAATTCCTTGCACCCACATCTGGGAGCTCACAACTGCCTGGAACTCCAACTCCAGGGAATCCAACAGCCTCTTCTGGTCTCCATGAGTACTGCACAGACACACATAAATAAAAATAAAGTAATTCAAAAAATTATGAGAGGAAAGAAAACGTATTCCAAGCTGAAGAAATGTCTCGAGAGGTAGAAAACAGACCATATGCAAAAGCCCATAGTGACTCCCCCTCTCTCCTTGCTCCCAGAGATCTCCTTGGTTTTCCCAGACTAATGAGATACAGAGCTCCCTGCAGTGTACACTACTGGTTCCTTCACACCAGGGTCATAGCAGCTTTCCCAGGAAAGAGAGATGTGAGTGCTTACAGAATTACAGAATGCATTGAGTTCTCCACAGTAAGGCCTTACACTACCTCCACAATTATATCTCTTCTTCATGGTACCGAGCAGAAAGAGGGTCAGAGGGAAGTGGGTGAGCCAAGCTTGGACCCCGAAAATGCAGAGAAATCTATCTGAATCTGTAAGAACTGGAAGCTAAAGACAAGACTTCCTGACACAGTGGCCCACAGCTCGTATCTAACACCAAGGAGTTTCTGTTCTGCAGATGCCTGTGACATTGTGGGGAGGGCCCTCGACATCTGTAGACTCAAGCAGGACAAGCAGATATGAAGTAGATGTGTGGAGCTAAAGCTAGAAAGTGTGGCAACTAAAGAGAATTGTGCAGATTTTACGCAGCCAAGCTTGAAATCTTTCTGTGAGACTTGGTCCACATGGCAGAAATATTTCTGTATGTCAACAGATTTTTCGTAGATCTAAGAGGAAGTCTTGCAATCCCCAGAAAGGTCATGTTTAAGTCTACATCTACTACGTCACATAAAAGCAATCATGGCATTCGTCCGAGGAGCTATGAGCATGAATGTGAACATCGTTAAATATTTACACAAACACATTGATTACCTACATTTCTCAGCCTATGGAAGCAGCAGTCTCTTCTGTAACACAATGTTGGGGGGAAAAATACAAGGTTCTTCACAAGCACAGTAATCAGTCATATTCAGTGCTCATTAAATGACGCCTGAATCGCTCCTTGTTTTGTTTGCAGAGATGATTCACATCTGTACCAGCACATCTGTGGGCGTGTTTAGAGGGAGGTGTGCTTTGGGCTAAAAATCCAGAGGGGGCTTTCGGCATTTGTGGGTTTGTAAACAAGCTCCACAGTTGCAATGATAATAAAAACAGGAGAGGCAGCAACCACGAAATTTGTTTCTGCGGATGCGCTCTCCAATGTCCAGCTGAGAGTGTTGTTGACATTAGAAGTTTTGCACATCTTAGGACCCTTGAATGGGAACTGTCCCAACTGATAGTAAGTAAGATGTGTGTGTATGTGTGCCTGAGTGCATTTGTGCATGCATGTGTATATGTGCAAATGTGTTTCTGTGTGCAAATGTGTGTGCATGTGTATGTGTGTACATGTGTCTATGTGTGAGTCTGTATGTGTATGTGCCCGAGTGCATTTGTGCATGCACGTGTGTGTATGTGTGCATATATGTTTCTGTGTGCATATGTGTGTACATGTATGTGTGAGTCTATATGCATATGTGTTTGTGTGTGTGTGTATACACAAAGAAGTCAGAAGTCTTTCTCAAGCACTTGTTAACCTTTTAAGATGGTCTGGACAGTGAACCCCTGGAGACCTTCTAACCCTGCCTCCCCAGTACTAGGATTACAAGCATATGACACTGCCTTTAGCTCTTTACATAGATACTGGGGATCAAACTCCAGGTCTTCCAGCTTGTGCACCAAGCACAGTTGACAGATCCATCTTCCCAGCTGTCTTCTTACCAATATCCTCACCTTTACTTTGTTTGTATTCTGATGGCAAAATGTGCTGGAAGAGATCCGGTTCCTGAGCAGTGATTGGTAGAGTGACAGCCAGTGGGCACACAAGACATTTAGTCTGGATTTACAAGCTCACGTGGCACAAAAAAAATGTTATTTGCTTGCTTACTGGTACCAATCTGGAGATGCCACACTTTGCAAAATGCCCTGTCAGTGAGCAGAGAGAAGAAAAAGGAGAACTTTACAACTGTGGGTGGCATAGAAGAGAGGGCAGGAGTGGTGCCCATCTAGCAGTGGCCTATTTTGCTTACTTCCGGGCACAACAGAAAACAACTTGGGACTCCTGTAGGGCCTTCTTCCCCACCCCCTCTAAACCAGCTTAGAAAGGGAAAACAAAACCTCCAAGTGTTACTAAGAATCCTAATGTCAAATGCAAATATTGTTATCCAGCAACACAAGTGAGAGGTGACAGGGTTCTGTAGAGGCTGCATGGCTATTGCCGAGGGAAATGCAAGGCTGCATGCACATGTGTTAA
The DNA here is from genome assembly GCA_004026605.1 of Ondatra zibethicus. NCBI lineage: Eukaryota > Metazoa > Chordata > Mammalia > Rodentia > Cricetidae > Ondatra > Ondatra zibethicus. The sequence goes on from PVIU01006383.1 coordinate 48,803, forward strand.
TGAGGAGGGGATTAAAGATCCAGTATGAATGGGAAAGGGTGGATTTAAGTGAAATGGTTGCCCGATTTTGACAGCGGACGACAAGAATCACTGGTACCAAACATAGACTGCAAGTCAAATGCTTGATTCTAAAATAAAAAGTCTTAGAAATCATGGCCTGGCTCAGACTTTGAGAGGACAGCAAGGCTTGGGTCCGATAACACACTGACAGCTGCCTACCCTTGACTCGGGACTATAGAGTCCGGCTCCCAAGGTAGAGTTGCCCTGCCAGGGAACAGTCTGGGAGATCCTTCTGTAATGAGAAAAGTGTTCTACGGGATGAGAGTGAAGACAAACAGCACAGTGAGAGGTCGGAGTCCACGCTAGCCGCTAATCTCAGAAGCTCAAGAGTCAGCATGGTGACCTTGGAGAGCCCCTACCATGAGTCACAACAGGGTAAGAGCCCAGCACCAATCTCCACTACACACAATAGTCCGCTGTGACCGCTTGGCAGGCATGGCTTAAGGCCAGAAAGGGTTCTGAAGGTGATTACCAGAGGACACAGTTCCTTTAGAGACCCTTATCTCCATGAGCTATAGAATCCAGACATTTAGGGATGAAAACACAAATCCTAGAAAATGGTTATCAAAGATGGTGGAGTTGCCCCCCAGGGAATGGTTTGGGCAGTCCCTCTGAAGGAAATGAGGAAGGTGTGCTATGGGATGAGAGTTAAGGTTTATGGGTACTCAGGTCACTCCCGAGTATGCATGTTAATTTCCAAGCTTATGTATTCATCCAACCGAAGACGCTATATTAACAGCTCCAGAGATGGGATGCAAGACATCACTATGGAAGACGGGGCTCCTGAACAAGAGACAGAGCCTCTAAGATGACACCCTAGATGTTCCTTTATGGAACTGTTCTGCCTTGCCATCAGGATGGTGGTTTTTGAGCAGGATGGGGTAGTCTGAGAGACCAGATACTATGATAGTAAGGTCAGATATTGAATCTTCTTTGCTATAAAGTGTGGTCCTAGGGTCAGTATTATATTAAATCCTATGTCAGCAAGACCAAATGTGTCTACAATTTTAAGTTAACTCTGAGTTCTAAAAACTTGTGGGCAAAAGAAAGACAATTCCATGTCTCAAAGAGATATGACTTTCACACAAAGGAATCTCTACCCTATCTAGGAAGGATAAAAATAATCCAACATTGAGATAAGTTTCTGCTTTCATCACAAATAACTTTTCCTAAGGCCTTTTCTGGGTCTATTGGGAAGATCAAATGATTTCCATCCCTAAATCTATTTAACCAGTGTATTATCTTAATTGATTTGCATATGTTAAACCATACTGCATCCATAAAATGAACATAACTTGGTTATGATGTATAATCTTCTCAGTATGGTCTTGGGGTTCAATTTCCAAGTATTTTGTTGATTGAGATTTTTCCTGCCTGTTTTTCAGAGAAATTGCACTTGTCTATTTTTCACATTTGAGTGTGTGTGCATGTGTGTGTGTGTGTGTGTGTATACACACATGCCTGCAAACTCACACATGCCACAGCATGATTGTAGATTTCAAAGGAGATCAAACGATAACTTCCAAGAGTTGGCTTTAACCTTTTACTATGTGGACCTGTATCTGATGGCCTCAAGGAGCCTCCTTGTTTGTGTCCTTTCCCTGGGGACCTCAGAGATATTCTACCAGCACTCAACTTCTCAGGCACGGCTTCGTTCATAAATGTAGTGAGCCAGAGTCTAAATGACTCCAATCTTTCCTCCAGATTCCATGAAAAAAAATTGATTTTCACTGTAACAGTTTGGGGAACTGGAACCTTTAAAAGGAGTTCGGGCCACGATGTTTTCCCCTCATAAATATATTAATGCTGCAACCGTAGGCATGAATTCACCCCTCTTTTGCTTGCTTATTCTCTCTCTCCTTGTCTCTCCCTCTCTTCCTCTCCTGTTCCCTCCTTCTCCCTGTTCCCTGCTTTCCATTTATCCCTATTTGTATCCCTCATCACATGACATCTTCTACCCTATCATGAGGAAGAACATAGTTTCTAACAAAGATGCCAGCATTTGATCTTGCTGTTTCCAGCCTCCATAACTGTGAATCAATACATTCCTGTCTCTGGTCTCTTTATGGTGTGGGATAATTGTCTGTATTCTGTCAATCATGTTTTAAATAAATGCTGATTGGCCAGGCAGGAAGTATAGGCAGGTCAACCAGACAGGAAGTAGAGGCGGAGCAAGAAGAATAGGAGAATTCTGGGAAGCAGGAAGCTCTCTCCACACTCCTGCCCAGACCACCAAAGAAGCAGGATGTGACCTGCCCCACTGAGAAAGGTACTGAGCCATGTGGCTAACACAGATAAGGATAATGGGTTAATATAAGTTACAAGAGCTAATAAGAAGCCTGAGCTAATGGGCCAATCAGTTTATAATCTTCTGGAGACCTCTGTGTGATTTTTCTTTGGGGCTAAACAGCTGCGGGAAACAGAAACCCCGACAAGCAGGCCCTCATGTTACACCTTTACAAGCTGTGGTAGCATTTCATAGCTATTCAATGTCAGTGAAGACAAAGACTATGAGCCCAGCTTGAGGAATGAGTGACGTATGGGAGATGCCCAGGGCCCTATGACTGATGGCCGATATATCTAGTTTTACCTCACACACAGCCCACAGGAGTCTCAGACTCTGCTCTTCAATGACCTTCTCTCCATGTTTCTGTGGCTCTGAATCAGTAGTGACATTACCCGTCCACTGTCACCCATGTTCCAATCTTCGCAGCCATTCTGGGATCCCTTTTCTGTCAGTATTCTCATGCAAGTAGGTACCAAGTCCTACAGAATTTTGTGACCACATATTTTTTTAGATTATTCTTGGCCTCCCTTCTGCTTGCCACTTCCATGACTAGATATCAACAGAAAGGCAGGGAAGAAAACAGGAAGGTCAGTTTCATGACAGGAAAGATGGGGATAGGTTTGTTAGAAGCCAAAACCAACAGATGTCCACAGCACTAATAATAGTCCAGGTACCACACTTGTAAATGTTACCTTTTTCATAAATTAAACTACATTAAAGCTTATCCCTAACATAATGTCACCCGCATACTAATACATGACACAAATTTAGAAAGGAGAGGGGGTAAGAGTGAACAGCAAGATATGGCAGCTGAGCATGGTATTGAGCCAGTGTTCACCCAGCCAAATCCTTCCCCTCTGTGTGGGGTACCAGGGATAGAAGGAGCCTGACACCTGACACATCACCTGATCTGTGTCACCCCCCAACAAAGAGAAGATCACCAAGACTTCAAATGATCTAGAAGTAGGATCTTCAAAAGTAAGATCTTATTCCATTCATTTGCCATGTGCATGCACAACACGCACATTTATTGACATGTTGGTGTATGTATATGTGTGTGCATGTAGGCTACTGTATTGAAAGTGTGTGTGTGTTTATGTATTTATGGTACTGTATTAAAAGTGAGCCTATAGACATCAAGAGACAACCTCGGGTATCATTCCTCAGGTGTCTTCCCTTTTTTTTTTTGACACAGACCCTCTTGTCAGCCTGGAACTTTATCAAGTGGGCTGGGCTAGCTGACAGTGGACCTAGAGATCTGTCTGCCTGCCTGCCTCCTAACTCTCCAATGCTGAGACACAGTGCTTTTTCACACGGGTCCTGGGAATCAAATGCAGGTCATCACAATCTTGAGGCAAATCCTTTATTGATTGAGCCATCAATCTAGTCTTCCCATCTCACCCTGAGAGACTGCCCATTGACTTCATCCCCATCTTTCTTGATTTCTGAATCTGAAAAAGACCTTCCATTCCACATTGGGACTCTCAAAGTATGTTGCTCCAGCATGTGTGCTCCCTGCTAAGAATAAGGAAGCCTTTCCAAACCCTCACCATTAGCCTAAAGGCATTTTCACATCTCTGTCTGGGAGACTAAGGAAGTATGTGCCATGGTCTCAACTGGGAAAACAATTAAATGGGTGGGGTTTCAACTGCTGTTGTTTTGAACTGTTTCTGTCTAACTTTGGGGGCTGCTTCAGGAGTGTCTGCTTTGACACTGGGAACTCAGGCAGCATCTACATCTTCTGTGTGAGATGCGATATGCCCTTGTGGAGACAGGACTGTCTGCATGACTCTGTAGAGAAAATACAAAACTGAGCTCCACCTGGCCAGAAATCCATCTGCCCTGGTCACACGGACATGAACTCAGTTCCAGGATTGGCATAGGAAACCACTGGTCAAGAGTCTCTCAGCTAGAAGATATCCCAGACAAGAAACAGTAAGTTTAGAACACTGAGGAAATTTTCATCGTTTGAAATTAATATTTACTTTTAATATTTTTTTCCTCCTGGAAAAGTGACAATGGAAAGTTTGGGGAAATGGCAAGTGATATTTAGCTTCTCACTGGAAGTCCTCCACTCCCAGTTGTGTGAGGGGTAGATACTGAAGCAAAAATAGGCTTCTCTTGCCCAAAATAGAACTTAAAATGGTGAGATACATTGCTGCTGCTCCCTGCTTCGTACTCTGACTGCCAGTACAGTGTCTGTAAGATGCTGGCCATCTATTGATGGCAGCTCTACTATGACTTTAATATACATTGGAGACAGTATATGACTCAGGACACAATAAGAATGTGCTAAATGCTATCAACCAGGGAAGGACTAGCAGATTGTATTGGTCAGGGTTCTCCAGAGGACCAGAACCAGCAGTGGGAACCTATGTCATGAGAGGGGATTTGGGGAATTGATAGATTGGCTTGCCAGGTAGGGACTGAATAGTCCAACCATTGCCACCTGCACACTACAGAGAATGAGAACCCAACAGTTACTCAGTCCACAAAACTAAGGGCCTCCTCACCTCAGTCCAGTACTGACCCCCCTGGAAGAGTCCTGAGGAGCTGCTGGTCTAGAGTCCACGTCCGAAGCAGCTGTGTCTGAATGTAAATGAATGACGACAACGTAACAGCAGGACAGACCCAATTACCAGCAAGAAGCAAAGACAAAAGACAAACAAATGCTCTTCCTTCAGCTCTTTCCGCATCTAGGCTGCTACTGGGAGTCCTACCCACTCTGGAGAGGGTCTTCTCCCCTCAGCTACTGCTTCCTGGAAATATGCTCTGAGACACATCTCCTGATTGATTCAGATCCAAATGAGTTGACAATCAAACCCATCACACAGACAGAGCAGAACCTGGGTCCCTAAATCCTCACCAGTGGGGCTGCAGATTCCTACCCTCAACTCAGCTACAAGGTTTCCAGATGATGTGCTGTTGGGAACCAACCACTTAACAAAGTGTTACAATCAGCCACAAAGAGTTCCAGAGCTCTGGCCAAGATTTGTCTGTCCGTGATGCATAACACACAGCATTGGAGACTCCACGAGGCCAAGTCCTGGACATCTTTAGTCATGGACTGAGACCTCATACCAGATTATAAAAATGTAGACTCAAGAGCTCAGCTATAAATATGCTTTGTACCTACAAAGCACATCTAAACTGACTTTAGTGCCTTTACAAAGAAACGGGAGCTTCCTGGATTGTTTGGTTGCCCCAGCCCACTCCTACACAACACAGCTCAACAGCAGCACCAAGGAGGATCCACCGAAACCTGCAGGTGCCTGTGCTTTCATGCATGCTGATGGAAAGTGGGAATAGATTTATCTCATCTCCTTGGTGAACCTCTCTCTCTCTCTCTCTCTCTCTCTCTCTCTCTCTCTCTCTCTCTCTCCCTCCCCACTCTCTCTTGCTCTCTGTCCCTCTTCTCACCCTCCCTCCTTCCATTTTGGTGTCCTTGATGGCTATGATCTATATGTCATCAAGTAAAATTTGACAAATACCATGTCATAAGCACAAAAAGGGCAACTGAGGTTTTTACATTGACCTCAATCCAAACAATGGCACCACCATGTAGACTTTACAGTGCCGTTTTTAAACAGAGAGAAATTGAGTCTGAAGAGCTTAGTAAGTAACAAAATTCAAACCCAAATTAATTTGTCTCCAAAGACCATGCATCCTTAAATGCTACTATTTCAATAGGAGAAAGGGAGCCCGAGTCAGTCCATGCTTTTCTACCACAGACTAAGTGAACCTCTAGTTTTAATACACATGGGACAGTTGTTAGGGAATGACTGAGGTTTCCCTCTCTTAGCTTTCCATCCAACAGTCGATCCTCCTGACACTATCAAACCGACATTTTGACCACTCCCTTGAAAGTCTTTGGCCTTTTTACATCCTAACTTCTGGGATTCCTTTTCCCATTTCTGGACATGGCTTGGCTATCTCAGTAAACAGATGTTCTAAGAACATCTGTTCAAAGCCCTTCTCCAGCCATTGGAGCTTTATGATCTGGTATACACAATTGCCTCTGAAATCTCTATCAACCAAGAACTCAACTATCCTACTCCATTGGGGTTTCCGTGTCCCCTACACCACCTCCCCTGTGTGGGCTTCAGCATCCTAGGACAATGCTCAATAATTTTAGTCCTGATCATTTCCCTAAGATGATCTTGAAGATTCCAACTAGTTTTCATTGATGAGGGTGTGGTGGCTTGGCCTTGGTCCCTTTGTTAACACCGGAGACCACAGTTTTCCCCAAGATGCATTTGGGTAGAGCCTGTTCTTTGACGTATAGTTAATTCTAGAACCTTGTGAGTCTAGAGAACTTTCCAAGGAAGAGCTACTATGTGAAGCTCCAAAGAACCCAAGCTTTCCACTCAACTCAATTAGAACATCAGTTCTGCCCCTAGGATATTTCTTTGTATTCTAGTTCCTCCGCAAGCCAATGACAACCTGCATCAAGTCCAACACTCCCACATCCTTTGGTTATTACAATATGGCTTTTGACTCTTTGCTTCAGCAACAGGCTGAGGCCCACCATCCTTTCTTTCTTCACATCAAAAAATTCAAAAGTATGAATTTAGAAGTCAGAAAAACTAATCTTGAATTCTGGTCTTCCATCCCCCTTCAACCACCCTACTATGGGCTCTTGGGTTAATCCCACATCATCATTGGCTTATGATTTTGATGACTGGTTAAAACAATTTATATATACATATAAGCTATCAGGTACATATTCTGTATCTGTTTTTATGTATATATTTTCCATTCCATTATTTCTCCTTCCCTTTAAAGGTAACTGGGCAAGGTCAATTTTCTTTGCCACACAATTAATCCAAAACATATTAAATAGTAAATATTATCTTAAAATATCTAGAATTAATAGTTTCATGAACATCGGATATTGTTGCAACCATCACCTACATTTGTGGCATCTTTTAAATGTACTGAGACCTGCACTAGGCACTTAATAAACACTACTGTGCATTGTAACCCAACAAGACTGGCATCAACGTCTTGTTTTCTGCAGCCACAGAAACTACAACTCAAGAAAAGTCCTTAACTCAATATCACACAGCTACTGAGTGATCAAATCAAACTATTTGCAACTGACCACTGCCCAGTCCTCCTCTAAGTCACAAGTGAAAGAGACAGAGAAGAAGAAAACCAACAGGAAGATTCCTAGCTGTCCCACAAGACACCTGGAGAAACAGGATCAACTTCACCAGGCAAGAGGCTGTGCTGTAAGACTGCAAGGAACTGAGTCAACAAGAGAGATGCACACATGCCAGGAAAAATAGAAGTTTCAAGACCAAGTGGGTTTGATCTGGACCTGAAGGTGAGAAGAATAACAGGACCGTTCAGGACCATGTGCAGAAGAGAATGAGAACGAAAATGTAGGAATGATGGCGTAACCATGGCAACCCATACACCAGAACATCTATTGTATTCTACCCAGCTCTGGACAGGACAGCACAAGTAACTTCTTGAGTCCCAGCAGAAGGTCAGAAATTCACTTTAATCTCCGTGCTAAAGAAGACAAACCACCATCACACAAAGACTAGGTAGTCAAAGCAGAGATGGTAATGGTCAGGGTAATACAGGATGTGGCTTCACCTCAGGGCAGGATGGGAGCGGCTGTCCAAGGACCTGTGGTGGTAAAGCATGATCACCTCATATGACCACAAGCAAGACTTGGGGAGTACACTTTGTGAAATGACCTTACCAGCTCAGCCAAGGCAGAACTTCACTTTAAAAAATGGGGGTAGGACATCTCTTCTTGTATATTTAGTATGTATAAATGTCTTGTATATTTAGCTATGGATCCCTTATTTTGTCTTCTGCCATGGATGTTGGGACAGAAAGACTCATCATTTCAGAGACCTTGTCTCCAAAGAAATTCTCTAACCTCACTAAACTCCTGTGAAAGAGTCTGCTTCTGCCTCACCACACAGCAAATGTCTCTAAACTATGATTCCTAGTTGTCCAGTCTGTCATCCTATGACCAGCCATAAATCCTTACAATTACTAATTCTCGTCACACTAAAACCAATAGTTAGAGTAAACACTGTACAGTATTGTTGTGAATTAGGTCAGTACAGTAAATAACTAGGCCAGCTCAAGAACAACAATTATATTTTTATAGGGGAAACTCATGCTACAAGAGTGGGAGGTCCGACTTCCTATCTGTCCAGCGGGAGCCACGCCACATGGTTCATCCCAGTTTTCTTCCTGAGTTTCAGGTAGCCACACCTTAACTAGGCGTGATTGGTTAACAGAGCTTCCCCATCACAGTATCATTAGCAAAATTCAATCTGGACCAAGTAAATCAGACCATAGCCCCATTCTTTCCTCTGGATTCTGCAGACTTCTCATGATTTGGCTTTGCAGTCAAGGTCCACCCAACCTGCTAAAGCATCTGAATTATCTGACTAGGTCATGCTCTCCCATCCACCCTGGCACTGGGCAGGTGAAACGTTGATAACAAGGGATATTTCTATAGATTCATAGTTGCCTGGTCAGATCTCATCCTTTCCAGCTGCCCTGCAGCCAGCTATGCTTGCTCTTCCCTCCTCCTCTGGATTAATTTGATGGCCTGCACTCAGACCCAAAGGCTTGTGTGCAGGCTACCTTGTCGTGCTAGCTCTATTAGTGCAAAGATTTATTTGTGAAGACATTGCTCCTGGATCAGAAATGACTCTGGTGCAATAAAAAGATGTCATCCCATAAGACCTGCATCCAGTGCATCCCCCCCCACCCGGTTCTCACTTGGGTCTGGAGTGTTAAGGAGTCCCTTGAGCCCACTGACTGGGCTTAGTCCTCCCTACTGGTTCAGGGGCATGCCACTGTCGGCCTCAAAGGATGGTCAGGATATGGACACAGGAGTACTTTACAAAATGCTAGCATTTCCAGTTTAAAACTACGGAGTATGGGGCCAGGCTAGGGAGGTGACTCAGTAAAGGCCTGCCTTGCTAGCACAAGGACCTGAGTTTGATCCCCGGAACCCATGCCAAAGAACACGGCATGTGCCGACATGGCATGGTGGCACACTGTTGTAATCCCAGTGCTAGTGAGGCATAAACAGGATCTCTGGGGTTTGCTTGCCAGCCATCCTAGTCAAATCAGGGAGCTGCAAGCCGGTGAGTAGCTCTGTCTCCAACAAAAAAGATAGAGAGCATGTGTGAGGAACAATATATGAGGTTTTCTGCCCTCCACATGCATGTAGACACATGCTACCACACCCAGCTACTCACATGCATCTGTACACACATGAACATAGAGAGAGAGAGAGAGGAGAGAGAGGGGGGGAGAGAGAGAGAGAAAGAGAGAGAGAGAGAGAGAAAGAAAGAAAAGAAGGAAAGAAATTGACTTTGTTCTGTAAAACTCTGGCTGTATTCCAAACAGGCAAAGAAGACGAGTAAAGACTTTATCGAAGTAAACACTGACTGTCGGGGTCATCGCTGGCAATGGTGGGATGTGGTTGTGAAGCGCTCACCCTCATAGGAAACAAGCCTGTCTGCTCATGCATCATCTCTCCAGCTCCTCAGTAGTCTGCCCTGAACCAGCTGGATTCTACTCAGACCTCCAACTGGTCTACCCAGAGCCAGCTGGCAGCCTCTCCCCTTCTCCCGCACTCTTAGATGTGACTGACCCTCACTACCTCTGCGCAGGCCACCGGAGACCACTGTGCTTGTCACCCCATGGATGCCTGGCGAGACACCTACTTTCTCCTATCACCCTATCAGTCCAGCAACCGTCACAGCTGTAAATGGCAGCTATCAACCCAGACATAAATCTACCAAGAGGCTAAAAAGCTTGATCCCGGGTACTCCTCATGCATGGCAGTCTTCTGAAGCACAGAACTTTATTTTGCATTTGTAGTTTTGCATTCTGTTATGACAGGGGTTCTCAACCTTCCTAATGCTGCCACCCTTTAATACAGTTCCTCATATTGTGGTGACCCCCCCCAACCATACAATTACTTTGTTGCTACTGTTATTAATCATAATGCAAATATCTAATATGCAGGATATCTGATCTGTGGCCCCTCTGAAAGGGTCATTTGATCCCCTCAAAGTGATCATGACCCACAGGTTGAGAACCATTGTATTATGAGTAACCAGTGCCCTTTCCCCTGAAAGCAGCCCTCAGCCCCTCAGAATGTGATTGCATTTAAATGCACGATCATTAAAGAGATAATAGGAAATGAGGTCACTGGGATGGGTTCTAATCCAGTATGACTGGTATCCTTACCCAAAGAGATCTCAATAAGACATACTAAGACCAAGGGAACACAGAATACCTAACTCCAAGCCAAGGGGAGAATTTCTGAAAGAAGCCAGTCAGGCCAACGTCTTGATCTTAGGCTTCCAGACCCAGGACTATTTTTTAAGCCCTCAGTCCACAGCGGGTCATTCTGAAAATCCAAAAATGTTTATGTATATTCTCTTTTAAATGTCAACAAGGAATGAGACACATAAGTACCAGACTCCACAGAACGTCCAGAAGAATAGAAGCAACTGCGGATGGGTACGGGTACTCCTTGGGACAGGTATGAGTGCCCCAGGAAACATGTCGCTCTAAGTAAACCAGCTCAGTCAGACAGAGCGATCCTTCTCTTCATGCTACAGGATTGCCAGGGCTTCAAAAAGTATTTTTCCCCAAAATACCAGAGACCATCTCAGGATACAAAAACTCATACTCTTACATGTTTCATCTAAAATTGATGAGATACAGACTTTTTATATGGAGAAGGTGTCAGAGGAAAATATATAGCACATATGAAATACATGCAAATACAATCCTGGTGTGTGTGTGTAGGTTGTATACAAACACTGTGTAATGTTATCTAAGCCACTTGAGAATCTTAAGGATTTGCTATTACGGCAATTTTAGAACTGCATTTGCCACTTCTATATCTTAGAGGAACATGAAAATCCTCCTGCCAAGGTCCCTAGGGAAGGAAATGCCAGTCTCTCCACCATTCTGACTCTTGTGGGTGCCTGACCTGGGCCCACAAACCTGGATACACCAAGAATGAATCACACCTTGCCTTCCAAATGTAGACCCTGAAACTCAGCCAAGGTCTGTTTGGAGTTTTTACTGATGGAGTCACGTGGCCACACCCCAGAGGCTTGGCTCACTCATTCTCAGAGCCAGGTCTTGGAGACTGTTCCTGTTTGTGAATCTTCCCACTTGATGAGCTGTGACAGTGTTTGCCTGCACAGCCCCTCCTGCAATCGAGGACAGGCATCGCTCACACGCCAGCAGTACAGACACAGTGGAAACATAGAAACCATCTGCCCTGAGGGTCCGGAGCTTTGTTATCATGGTGGGATACGCTTTGCCTTTGTTTTAGAAAATGCACAAAATTAGCGTTATGCCTTTCTAGCAATAATACTGTGTTGTTATGAATTTCTGAGCCAGGATTCAGAAATGAGTACAAGACCCAGTTCTGGGTTTAAAAGCTTTGCTGCTAGAAAGAAACCAACAACACTGTGTGAGTCCCAGTTTCCTCATCGGTGTCATGGGGCTGGAGGGTCTCACTTCCTAAACCAACATCTGCCCTTCCTGCTTCCTGAGTAAGAGAAGACCATCCAGGAGAGCAAGATGTGAATTCTAAAGCATTTAGAATTCTAAAGCATTTTATAAATGTAACATGTATTATTTTTCCCAAATGTGAAATCAGTAAAATCTTTCTGTAATGCCCACAGGGTCTTTCAGGACCTCAACAGTACCATGATCATAAGAAGTTTAGGTAAAAGACACAGTGTCTCTGTACAGTCTGCTCACACCCTCGCCTGAATTTTAAACCAGTGCTAATGACTTCAGACAAATGTTTAGTGAGTCCTTGCTACATTATTTTGCTCAGGGAAAGACAGTAAGATTAGAGTCTGCAAGCTGGAGAGATGACTTAGCAGTAAGATCACTTGGTACTCTTGCAGATGGCCTTCACGTGACCCATATAGCACCTCACAATGACCCATCACTCCAGTTCTAAGGGATCTAATGCCCTCTTCTGACCTCTACAGGTATATGGAATATAAACATATGTGGGTGAAACATTCATGCATAGAAAATATAGCAAATGCAGCAAATGAATACAGTCCTATAAAAGATGTGGACACTTTTTAATGTTATTTTTAATTCTAGGGAGGGTATGTGCACTTAAGTGCAGTGTCTGCAGAGGCCAAAAGCACCAGGTCCCCGGGAGTTGTGTTACAAGTGGAATGTAGAAGTACAAATTGGAGTCCTCTGAACAAACAGTGGATGTTCTTAACCATTGAGCCATTTCTCCAGCTGCAAGAAGTGGACATTCTTGCATGGACCTGGGTTGGTGTGGAAAGGGGAGACATTGTGAAATATAATGGCCAATCCAGGTGCTGTGGTTTGGATATGAAGTGACTGACTACCACTCCTTAAATTCCCAGATATTGAAAGCTTGGTCTCCATTTGGCAATGCTATTGTTAGAGGCTCTAGAAACTTCAGGAGGTGTGGCTTAGTTGGAGGAAGTAGGTCATGGGAAGCAGGCTTCTCTCTGGGTCTTTCTACTGCCTGTGTTGTCAAGAAGCAAAGTAGCCTTAACTCATTCTCCCAACATCATAATGCTCTACGTCACCACAGACCCTAGAATCAGCACAGTCAAGGACTGAAGGCTGAAACCTCGGAGACCAGGAGTCAACAGGATTCAGTCTTCCTTTAAGCTGTCGTTACAGGAACTTAGATACAGGGAAAATAAAAGGTCTACCATGCCCTCTCCCCTAGCAACCTCAGACTGCTCCCACCAAGTGAGAGCCTTCCTTTTTCCTCCCTTTGCTGTGATGAATTCCCAGGCAAAAGCAACTCAGGGGAGAAAGAGTTAACTCTAGCTCACAGTTTAAGCTACAGGGGCTCATGGAGTGCAGGTAGCAGGAGCCTGAAACCTCTGGCCACATCCTAGCCACTGTGAGGAAGCAAAGAGTAATGGACGTTTGTGCTCTGCTGGTTTTCTCTTTTTCATTCGCTGTAAGACAAGCAGGGGCAGCAAGGTCACCCACTTCCAACCTATGTCTCCCCTTCTCAGTTAGCTCCAGTAACACAGCCCCTCACAGGTATACCCCGAGGTGAATTTAATCCCCTCACAGGTGTGCCTGGAGCAGAAGTTCTCAACCTGCAGGTGGTGACCCCTCTAGGGGACTCGCATATCGGGTATCCTGTATATCAGATATGTACATTACGATTCATAACAGCAGCAAAATGACAGTTACGAAGCAGCACCAAAATCATTTTATGGTGGGAAATCAATGCAACACGAGGGACTGCGCTAGAGTGTCAAAGCATTAGGAAGGTTGAGAACCCCAGGTCTGTAGGGTCAGTCTCCTAGTTAATTCCAGAGCCTGTTAAATTGACAATACAAGAGAAATTTACAAGCATGGAAGTCAGGAATGAAAGGTCAACTGTGGATCAGGCTAAGAAGAAGAGATGTGGTGAGGTTTTCACCAGTTTGGGAATAGAAAGGCTGATGCAAACTTCTACTTAGGAATCCCCCGTCCTATCCCAGGCCCTTTGAAAATGGCAAGTTGCTCAGCTTTTCAGGGCCTCTGTCCTGGTCCCTTCAGATGACAGTATGGACATGCCCTTCAGTGTCATGCAACTGTGACTGGCTGGGCAGTGGAGAGTCCTTGTCAGTATCCTCCAGATGACATAATCCAAAGGAAAGTGTGGGTTTCAGCACTGCACAGTAACTGGACGATTCCACTTCTGCACCCTAATTGGCGGCTTTCTAAGCGACTTCTCCCGGCTCTCGTTTTCTTCCCCAGCAGCACAGTATACTTTGGCATGAGAACGGGAGGCTTGGGCGCACTCGCCAGGCTTCATTCCCTCCAGTGGATGAGGCATCTCAGCCCTAAACCAGAACCATCTGTGCAAAATGACTGGGAGGCACAGAAAGTGCCGGAACCGCAAAATTCCAGCTTTGCTTTTGGCTTTCTGGCAACAAAAGAATAAAAACTCAGCTCTCGTTTTTCCAAATATTTCCCACTGCACGGTCTGCTCAGCCTGCCTCTAGCTCTCAACCTGGGCTCTTTTTTTTCCTTTTGGCCCGTTCTCAAATGTGTTTGGAGGCATTGATGGAATGCGCATTAAGGTCATGGTATTGGCTGGGAATCAAATGATCGCTTTTTCAAAAATCAGAAACTTCATCAACCCTACCGTGTGTCCACACAGGTGTATAGAAGAAACAAACAAATCTGGTTTTCCTCCTACATTCAAGACTCACTTGCCAAGGCCCAAATTTGAAAAACAAGTTGAGTTTTGGGGGTTTGGGGGGCCTTTCTACCACTGAACTTGTCTGTTAAACACCTGAGGTTAAAACCCAGAGACCTGAAACCTTTTGCTCTCAGTCTGACAGAAATCCATCTTCCTGGTGACGCTCAAGATTCACGTGTGGCAGCTGATAAAGACCACAGTTTGGCTGGGCCACCGGAATGGGGCGGAAGGAGGAGTTACAAAACAGTGAAAGCGGATGAAAAAAAATGTGCTCTTCTCTACACCACAAAAAGGGTGAAGGATCCAAACCAAACCAGGGCTCACTCAAGTTTCAGGAGATGTCAAATCATGTGGCTAAGGAACACAGTTGTCTCTGGCTATAAATACTCTCCAACGCACTCAGCCGAAACCTAAACGCTACGAGGTTTCACACAAACGAGTGGTTCCCTAAATAAACACAATGGGAGGGCAAAATGAGCAGCATGAACTCAAAAGCAAGAACTGCCAACTAGAGGTACAGTCTTGTGGAAGCAAAGGGGTGCACCCGGACCTGATGGAACAAGCTGATGACCCTCGGAAGATCAGGAACTGGCCGAGTTCATCCAAATCCCTCAGTGTGAAATCCTTCCTTTAGGTACGGAGGAGGAGGACATCAGCATCCTGCACCATGGGGGTGGGAAAACCAAGACTCCAGAATGGTAAGAAAATCTGCTGCAGCTTAGAAGTGTGTTTGGTCCCAAAGTCACTAGTCCTCTGACTGCCTATCAAGGTCAAGGGTGCTGGCCTTATTCGCCCTGGACTCTGCAGCACCCAGGAGGCACTGTGTCTTGGAAGCCATTGTTTGAGTTTTCTGCTACACAGATGGCAGACTGCCACACACTGGATGACTTAACACAACAAGCACCTTCTCCCATGGTACTGAGAGCTACACAAAATATACACATACCACACCAAACACACACACCATTCACATACCACACACAGTCACATATACACTCACACACAGATAAACATCACACACACACACACACAAACACACACCACACACTCACATACACACACATCACACACACCACACACATCACACACCTCACACAGTCACACACACCATACAAACACACACACAATCATATACACACATGCACACATCATACACACTCACCCACCCACCATACTCATACATACAGACTCCCACACCCACTACACGCAAACAGACACAGATAAACATCATGCACACCATACACACACCACACACTCTCTCACACACATGCACATGCCATACACACCCGAATACACACTACACTCGTTAACAAAGCTCAAGTAAGGAAGCTGTAAAAAGCACATAGGAAAATGGAAGCCCATTTGGGCAAGAAGCATTTGCATATGCTGTCAAATATACTTCCTGACAGGTGTAGGAAGCACATGGCCAATTATAAATTTGAATGGAAAAGATAAGATAGACTTTTTTTACACAGACACCACCTCCTCTGATGAACAGAGAAGTGTTTTGAAGAGTTAAACGCCCCCAGGTTGAGAACCACTGCTCTAGACACTGATCTACCTTGGATTTGTCCAAAAGTGCAGTAACTGTTTAGTATAAAATGAGAATTTGTAGGCCAGAGCTACAGAGTGAAAAAGAAATTCCTGGGGGAAGGGGGCAGGCATGGATGGAAGCATATCACGGGGAAATGGAAGAGCAAAGCAGACAGGAAAATCAGCAAGGACAAAGTTTGTCTGAAAGTTCCATACAGAGTATAAAAAGAGATTGCACTGTGGATTTTTTGTTTTTGCTGTGCAGATAAGAGGATGGCATTCTGTGCACAGAAATGTTGGGTTGCTCTTGTGGCTCACTTATAATTTCGGAGCTGGGAGGTGGATACCCGAGACCCTGGGGGCGAGCTGGCTATGGCTAGGAGAGCAAATAGGAAGCTCCAGGTGCAGTAAGAAGAACATTGCCTCCGTGACGCAAGTGGAGGAAGATTGAGGATGCACCCATTGTTAACCGCTGGTCTCCACACACGTGTGCCCCTACACCGCCAAGCATGCATATATTCACACCTGCAGGTACATGTTTAAAAAAAAGAGGAAGGAAGAAAATGCCTCAATCAAATTTAATTTTTTGTCACATTAATTAGGATGACTGGGATCCAGAATATATACTTAAATATGTACGTGTGTATGAAAACTCTACAAGTGTGGGAGAGAATGGAGCCTCTGTACTGGTAGAAAGCAGTGCAGTGGTGCCTCAAAAAATAACAAAGGGGCTGGAGAGATGACTCAGTGGTTAAGAGCACTGGCTGTTCTTCCAGAGGACCTGGGTTCAATTCCCAGCACCCACATGGCAGCTCACAAATGTAACTCCAGTTCCAGGGGATCCAGTGCCCTCTTCTGGCCTCCATGGGCAATGTATGCACACAGTGCACATACATGCAGGCAAAACACTAATACAAATAGAATAAATATATTTTAAAATGTAATATAAAATTAACATATGATCCAGAAACTGCTCCCTGGTTGTCTGGACATCCCAAGCAGTAAAAGTGGAGTCTTAGAATGACGGTATGACAAGTTCAAAGCAGCTTTACTCACATTAGCCAGATTTCTCAACAGCACAAGCAAAATGTGGTCCATGCTCTTGAAAAGGGAGAAAAATCCAATCAAATGCTACGACTCAGATGATCCTCGAAATATCCTGAGTCCAACAGGGGACCATCAAAGAATAGATGCTACCTGAGTCCCTCAGTACGAGGGTTCTAGAAGAGTCAGACCCAGACCCCAAAAGGAGGAATGGCGGTGACCGGCGCTCAGAAGCAGAGTGTCTGTTGGAAATAGTGGGAGGAGCTCGGAATGCGGGGTGGCAATGGCTGCACAAACATCCTCAGTGCCACTGAACAACACACTCTGACATGATCATCGTGGTAAGCCTTTGGCAGTACGTGTATCGCCAAATGTGAAGGAAGCGAGCAGATGGAGGCAAGCACACAAGCACACGGCAGCCTCCTCCAGCAGGCTCTCAGGCCGCAGCACACCATCGCCTAGGCCAAGGCAGCCAGACAGCAGATTTCACAACTACACCTGCCCGGTATTTTAGGCACGCTTAACACTTAGACGTTATTATGCAAACATAGATATTTACAAACCTGTGTGCCTATATAGAGACAGAGATGGGGGGAGAGACGGAGAGAGAGAGAGAGAAATAGAGAATGTGTCCTGGTCCATACATGCCCTTCTTCACATGTGATTTGCAGTGGGCCATGTTTCTAAAAATAACTAACCCGTGCAGTAACCTCACTGAGCAGTGCCCAGTGCCACAGAATGAAGCCCATGAATGTTGGCTCCTTCTCAGTCCCTGTCCCCAGATGGCTCACGGCTAGCAGTTGCTTAGCACACCCTTTAAAGAACAGCAGGACATGCTTAGACCAATATGGCGACGCGTTTTGTGGACCTATATTTTTCATTTTTCACATAGCGTATTTACCTTTACACTTTATTTTATGTGTTTAAATTTTATATTTACAAAGTGTCTGCAGCTCTGTGCATATGCTGGGTAGTTTTCAGCTTTAGATACATTCCTTTTGAAGGCATTCTGGGGGCTTGTCTAGGTTGGGATCTACAAAACAATTTCATGATTTTTGGATGTCCCCGGTTAAACATGTAGGTCTTTGCAAGCCTGTTTTCTTTCCTTTTTTTTTCCCCCAGAGTTGGGGAGAGGATCCAGCATGGGTTCCTAGCCGAGGAACTGGTAGATTAGAATCTAAGCAGTTTGATTCTTAATGGGCACCAGCAAGTTGCTGTCCATAATGGTAGTAACAGTTTACCCGTCTCTGGGCCTAAGAATGCCTGCCTCACAACTGGATCCTGGCAGCACGGTCCCAGGATCTCCACCTTTACCTTCCTGATTCTCATTTGAATCTTACTTAAAAGCTGCATTAAAGGCCTGAGAAGTGGCTCAGTGCATAAAGCACTTGCTACACAAGCCGAAAGGCCAGGGTTTGGATGCCCAGCACCCACATAAAAGCCAAGTGTGCCTGACAGCTGTTTGTAACTCCAGCACTTAGAGGTGAATTTAAGGGCTCCCCGGGGCAAGCTGCCTAGTCAAGGTGAACGGAATCCACACGCACTGGGTTCTGACGGCCTGCCCTCCATGAATAAAGCAAAACATGATCTAGGAAAACACCTGTGAACGCTCTTACATGCGCACGCACACGCGCGCGCACACACACACACACACACACACACACACACGAGAGAGAGAGAGAGAGAGAGAGAGAGAGAGAGAGAGGAGCTACACAAAAACCTGCAAACACGTATCATGTCCATTCTCCTTTTTCTTTCAATGACATGCTCAGACTCCACCTGATTTCTCAGTGGCTTTTCCTCCGTGTCACTGGCCACCGTGGCTATTGACCTTCCATCTGTCACATGCCCTGAAGTCTCTCTCCCCAGATTTGTTTGTTTTGCTTTGTTTTAGCTGTTCTCTGCCAAACAGTTAAAAAAAAATATGTTGCGAACTCATATGCTTCCATCTTTTTCCTTTACAGATTCTAAATTTTCTCTCATGCTTGGAAAACCCCTTTCCTATTCCAAGTTCAAAAATAAACACATACGATCTTGTAGGCAGGTTATCTTGGCTCTATTTGAGAAACAGCATGCCCACAGCATTAGCCATGGTGTTGCCCATAGTGGATAAATGTGAGATAGTGAATGAGAGTGTTTACAGCCAGCTATTAAAATGAGGGACACAATACTCACATCCATCCAGTTTGAGCAAGCACACAGAGATGAATCCACCAGAGGTAGGAACGGCATCTTAAGTGACGCGGAGGCAGCCAGAATCGGCCGTGTTCATCAAATAGTGAAACACACAGCTTTTATACATTATATATAAAACTGACTCAAAATGGATCAGAGACCTGAACGCGGGAGAGAAGACTGAGAAACCCTAGAAGGAAGTGTAAGAGAAAGGGGCTTTGCCTCAGGCGCGTTCGCTTACACAGGCAGAGGCACGAGTGAAGACTGTGGTATAGCGCCACGGTATGGCACCTGCTCAACATAAGCAAGACACTGGGATGGGTAGCCAGTACCAAGGTGGGTGGAGAGGGGAGGGAGAGAAAAGAATGGAGGTGGGGGGAGAGCGGGAGAGAAAGGGGGAGAGAGAAAAAGAGAGGGTGCTAAGAAAATAGGCAATCAAATTATGGAAACAGCTCAAAGAACCCTAACAGACAACTACATAAACAAAATGTGTTATATTCGCAAATGGAATATTACTCAGCCGCTACAAGTAATAAAATGCTGATTAATGCTGTGGCATGGATGAGCTCTGCCAAGATCATGCTTTGTACAAAGATAACCACTGAAGTGTCAGCAAGTTTGCCCTCACTGAATGCTAACAACCACCAGACATTTCCTCCCTTTTTGGCCACCTATATCAAATGCCCAAGTGTCCAGTCCAACACACTTAAGTCCTGGATAGGGTTTGTTTTCCTGTGGATGACATCCTATGGATGGTAGGGTTTGTTTCCTGTGATGCTCTAGACAGTGGGGATCATGTTGCCATGGCAACTAGGCTAACCCACTCTAACAAACTGGATGCAGGTGATGGGGCTAGTGAGCTGGCCATGTATTTACCCACACAGTAGGCCCTTTGAATGCCATGATAGACCTTTTTCCCCCCCAGGAAGCAGGCAGGACTCTGGAGAAACCTGCAGCACTAGGCTATGCCCCTTGTACACTGAGATCATCACCTTTGATGGGGACATGTGGGTCTCCTTCTGGAATCCCTTCTAGAAGAGGCACAGTTCATGCCCTGGCTGCCATTAACAAGCATTAACTCAATCTGAAACCTAAACTGGTGTGTCTCCGAGGAAAGATGGACAGGAGTGTGCAGAGATGCGAACAGCATCTGAAGATGTACACCTAACACACTGCAATATTAAAAACTGCATCCCTTAAGCTACCAAAGATATCAACTAAAGCCCTAATGAATCTTGTTGAGCATGGACTGTATAGAAGTCAGATATGGCACTAGCAAGAGCACATGTATGTGGTAGCCCAGGCTCTCCCAGCTGAAGTTGGTGGCAAGACCACTGGACCCTCACCTAAGATCCCAGTCACTCTGTCCTGTACCTTCCAGCCAGTCATATGTAATTCAGTACCATTTGAATGTGCTCACACGGTTGCTGGAGATGCCAGAGTGTAGAGATGGCAATGGGTTAGTTGGGGGATAGGGCTCCATCTAGCCAGCTGTGATAAAGCCATCATCCCAGCCAGCTGAGACATTATATGGCTGTCTGGCTGGTGTGCAGTCACTCATACACCATAAGAAAGCCCCATAAACTCAGTGATCCCCCAGGGTAATCATTGGTGAAATCCAACTTTATTTTATCATTGAGCATGTGTTTCTGTCTCCCCAAGAAGGAGCTCTCTCAATAGGTTTTGAGAGGGGAGAGCAGGAGATGTGGAGAAGGCCACCAAAGAGAACACCAGAGACTGCTCATTCAAAGTAAAGGTGCAGAACATGTCAGGAGCTCCTTGCTGCCTTGAGGTCTCAGACTCTACAGAGGTGCCACAGACAGGAAGAGCTCCCCCAGGCTAGGAGATAGCTACCTCATCAGGGAAAGCGCAGGCACAGCAAGGCTCATGGCCTGAGTCAGGATCCCTGGAACCCACATCAAAGCAGTAAGACTGGGGCCGGAGAGATTACTCAGGGATTAAGATCTCTGCCTGCTCTCAGGGGACGCAGGTTCCATTCCCAGCACCCACGTGGCAGCTTATAACCCTCTCTAACCCCAGTTCCAGGGAATCTGATGTCCTCTTGTTGCCACCATAAGCACCGGGCATACAAGTAGCAAAACACTCACGGGAAATAAAAATGAATACACCCTTAACTAGATGTAATGGATTCAAACAGAAACATAGCAGGAAAAGATAGCATAGGTCTAATTCCAAAGCTCCTAGAAGAGCTAGGAGAATAGGAGCCAGGTTAGCAGGCTAGCTCCCCTGGCACATGCCATGGTGAGTGACAGATCCTATATCAAACAAGGTAGAACATGAGAACTGACAACTAAGGTTGCCCTCTGGCCTCCACATGGGTGCCAAGGCCCAAGTTCACATGTGTACATACACACACTCATACATTGGACTATGTAAATGTATAGATACACACTCATACATAGGAGTATGTAAATGTATAGATACACACTCATACATAGGAGTATGTACATGTATGCATACACACTCATACATAGGAGTATGTACATGTATGCATACACACTCATATATAGGAATATGTACATGTATACACATATTCATACACAGGAATATATACATGTATACACACACTCATACATAGGAATATGTACATGCATACACACATAGGAATATGTACACAAACTTACTCATATATGTACACACACTCATACATAAGAGTATGTATATATGCACACACATACATGAAAGTATATACACATATACATACACACTCATACATAGGAGTATGTACACACACTCATACAAAGGAGTATAAACATGTATATACACACACACATAGGAGTATGTACACATATACACACACACACACTCGTACATAGGAGTATGTACACAGACACAGAGAGAGCACTCATCAGAGCCTCACATCTCAAGCACAATAAAGATCTGCTTGGAGATAAGCTCTCTAGGACTCTCTGCTCTCCACTGGCTCTGCTCCAACTTGAATTTGGCATTTCCCAGGGTGTTAACAGCCATGTCTGTATTTTAGTTCTGTACTTATTAGGCATTCTCCAAAAATAGCTTCCAGCAACTTCTGATCTGTAGTTCTGGATGTGGGGCCGCAAACACTGGCAGCTGATTCTAATTTTCAACACTTGGTTCCTCCTGAAGAGAGGCAGAGCTGGGATTCACATGGTTCCCACGAAGCCTGGACAGGAGCACCCCTCTCGTCTCACAGAACTCACACCCCACAGAGCAGCAGGGTCTGATGGGGATCGGCTCCAACAGAATACTGAGCTTGGCATCTTGAGCGCTCAGCACTAGCCTATACCCACTTGTCCCAGCTTCAGTAACTTTGACAAACATAATGACTGAAAACAACCTGGGGGAAGAAAAGTTTCATTTGGCTTACAGATTACAGTCGATCTTTGAGGGAAGTTGAGGCAGGGACTCAATCAAGGATGGAGCTAGAAGCAGAAACCACTGTGAAAGGCTACTTAACGGCTTGTTCTCTGCCTTACAGGCCTTCTTATACATTCCAGCCCCACTTGCCTGGGAACCGTAACACCCTCAGTGGGCTGGGACTGTCCCTACATCAATATAGAGGTACCTAGAGGAAAAAAGAAAAACCTCTGGGCATATCTGTGACATGTTTTCTAGATTGGATTATTTGAGAGGGGAAGCTCCATCTTAAACATGAGTGCTCTAATTCTGTGGGCTGGGAGCTTGTACTGAATAAGAAGGTGGATGAGCACCAACATTCGTCTCTCTCTGCTTGCTGACTGCAGACACCATGTGGCCAGACACCTTCTGCTCCTGCTGCTACATCTTCCCCAACCATAATGGACTATAGTAGCCCTCCCTAAAGCGTGAGCTGAAATAAGCCATGGCTTGCCCAAGTTGCTTCTTGTCAGGTATTTAGCCCCAACAGTGAGAAAAGTAAGACACCGACCAGCCTTTCGATATGAATTCAAATTGGCCTAAATGTTGTGTTGAAAAGAAGATTCATGAAGGAGGAACAAACTGAAGGGGGAAAGAGCTATATATAAAAATTGAACATCCAAATACATGAGGACCAAGTGAAATATTGAGATAGGACTACGCAGTCATTCTTCCTTTGATCAAAGGTTCCTAGATGCGGCCTAGACAACTTTGCAGGCGTTTTCTTTACTGTTCATTACACTAGAAGGAAGCCTTCAGCATCAGCATGCAGATGAAACTGCGACTCAAGGAAAGTTAGTGATTCCATCCGGGTCACAAAGCATATGGTATGGACGCACACCCAGTTCTTCCCACCTCAATTGTCCATCTTTGCTGGAAAACAAGCACAGCCCTGCACAGCACTGCACAGCACTGCACAGCCCTGAACAGCACTTCTAATGCAGAAGGTTTCCTTGTAAGTTTACTCTGTAGGAAATTCACCAGACAAAGCAAATGAACTTGGGGAATCTTGACCAAAGAGGCTTCCTTACCCACTGACAGGGTGGAGATAGTGAAGTGATTCCAGGATCATGGAAATCACAATGGAAATCTGGTGTAGGAAGTCCTTCTGTTTATGTGTTGCTTTCGTTGGTTAACCAATAAAGAAACTGCTTGGCCTGATAGGGCAGAACTTAGGTAGGCAGAGAAGACAGAACTGAATTCTGGGAGGAAGAAAGCAGAGTCAGAGAACCGCCATGGAGCCTCCAGAATCAGACATGCTGAATCTTTACCAATAAGCCACTGTCACATGGAGATACACAGATTAATGGACATAGGTTAAACTAATATGTAAGAGTTAGCCAGTAAGAGGCTAGAGATAATAGGCCAGGCAGTGATTTAATTAATACAATTTCTGTGTTGTTATTTCAGGTGTAAGCTAGCCGGGTGGCTGGGACAAACAAAGGACCCTCTCCATGCAACAGAAAGCGTCTTTCAGTTGGTGGGCAATACGTAGACTCACCCCACTCTAACCTCCCATAAACCAGCTCACTCTCTACACAAGCATGCATTGAGCACCCACTGCATCTCTGGGGGTGGGCAGGAGAAATCTAGAACATCCATACAGCAAGAACCACATAAATAACACAGTATAATATATGCCACCAACCTCACAGGGTGATTGGGAGCTGAACAATAAGTACATGTAAAGCGGTCAGCCTGGGACCCAGCCCATGGTGAGGCATTTAACATCTCATGTCATCTCTTCCTGCCCCTCATCTCCTGTTTGTAAGCTTGGCTTCATTGCTAGTTCATCGCTTTGATTCTGCCTTCCTTCTGCCATGGCTTTTTTTTTTTTTTTTTTTTTTTGTGAGGTCAGCTACCATCTGATATCTGATCACACAACAAGCCAAGTCAGCTGCTCAGGAGAGCTAAAAAGCGAGGCGAGCTGCGCTAATGTTACCTAGGGAACCAGGAAGGACTTTAAGTGGCCCTGGGCAGGGCTACCATGCCTGCACATCTCAAAGTAATGCGAGCAGTGTGAGGATGCTGTACCAGCAGCCACGTGAGCAGACATGTGTGGGGTGGCTGTATCCATGTGAAAGAGAACCTGAGCACAGTTCACTGTATAGATCATTGCCTATGAGGCTAGGGTTATCCCAGTTGAGAAGCATTTTAGCCTCCCATGAGTTAAAGCTGCTGCTGACCAGTGGACAGGGTTTCCCACACGCCTTGATGAATGACTAGGGAAATGAATAATATTCTGGTTCACCCACCTCCAAGGCATCTGTCCTCAAGATTAATTGGAAGGTTGGCCCGCCTAAGGCTCTCATATTTCTTTGGTAAGGAAAAAAAAATCATAAAATCATGTGACCTTCATATTTGGTTCATAGTGGAAACAAATCTTCTCTAGCTGCTATTTCCAGGGTGGATTGTAGGGAAATAAACCAGGAGCCATGTTTGCAGGGCAATAAATTGTGCAGTCCCAAATGTGGTAGGACAGCCATGGCAGCTAGTACTGATGCCAGCGAGGTATAGGTGCCAGAATCCAGCACGTGACAGCTTCAATACTCTTCTCCAGTGATCCCCCAGGCCACCTGGGATGTGGCCTCTTTGTAGCAGTGACCAAGGAGCCAAAACCAGAGGGAAGAGGAGCTTCAGGCGATCCCTGCTGAGTGAGGAAGGGAGTCAAGAGGAGTTATGGAGCCCATGCCAAATAGCAGAGGTGAAAAAAACTGAGGTAAGAAGGGAAATGACTTTGCCTGTAGTCACGGAGTGTTTGAGGGGATGACCCAACATTAGTGGCCACATTGGTTATGAGTTGGTCCATAGTCTCCCTCTCTCCTTCTGTCTTCTATATTTCTGTCTCTCGAACTCCAAGAACAAGCACATGCACAAGATGCACACACAGTCCACCTGCAGTGAATATTTGGAAAGTGTGTTGGTCTGAATAAGAATTGCTCATATATTTGAGCTCTTGGTACCCATTTGGTGGAATTGTTGGGAAGGATTAGGAGGTGTGGCCATGTTAGAGGAGGTGTGTCACTGGGGGTAGGCTTTGAGGTTTCAAAAGCCCATGCCAGGCCCAGTCTATCTCTCTTTTACTGTGTATCTCTGTCTCTCTGTGTGCATGTGTGTGTCTCTGTTTCTCTGAATGTATGTCTGTCATCCATCTATTCGTCTGTGTCCATCCTTGTCTGGCTGTCTCCATCTGCCTGCCTACCTCTCTGACTGTCTATCTCTCCAGTTGCTTGTCTTTCTGGCTACCTGTCTCACTGTCTGTCTGTTTCACTCTGTCTCTGGCTCTCTCTAAAGCTCTCAGCTACTTCTCTAGCACCATGCTTGCCACCATGCTTTCTACCATGATAAGGAACTAAGTCTCTGAAACTGTAAGCAAGCCACCAAATAAATATTTTCTAAGAGTTGCCATGGTCATGGTGTCTCTTAGCTGTGATAGAACGCTGACTTAAGGGAGGTTCCACTGCACTGAATGAAGTCAGCAATGGCATACCAGCTACTCTTCCTTGACTTGGGATGGTCTCAA
The DNA here is from genome assembly GCA_004026605.1 of Ondatra zibethicus. Classification (NCBI taxonomy): domain Eukaryota; kingdom Metazoa; phylum Chordata; class Mammalia; order Rodentia; family Cricetidae; genus Ondatra; species Ondatra zibethicus. Next base: position 75,059 of record PVIU01006383.1, read on the forward strand.
TGTCTATCTGTTAAAAACAGGAAGAAGCCAAGCATGGGGAAACACAGTATTAATCCTAGCACAGGGGGCACAGACAGGCAGGTTATCTGTGTTCAAAGCCAGCCAAGGCTATAGAGTGACACCTTTTGTCCCGAAAAACAGTATATAAATACCTAAATAATAAAAATATGAAGAAGTCCCTGTAACCTTACTAAGTAAGCCAAGAGCTAGGATAACCTGGCAAAACCCTATATCTTGTGTCTCTCTCATTTTCCCTCCTATCTCATCCTCCAACCAAAGTAAGCAATGTTCTGAACATCGCTATATTGTATTTAGGTGTGAAGAGTTGTACATCGTTCTGCTCCCTTGATCTTTAAACATCATAAAGCACTCACCAGGCTTGTGCTTCCCATTTACAATTATGTTAATATGCTTCTCCAGATGGCCACTAATATTCATTCACTTGCATTTTCAGCTGTCTGGTATACTCTAATTTATTAGTTCCTTCTATTCCCAATAGACATGTGGGTCAATTGCTTTTTTTTTCTTATAAAGAGTATAGCCATGACTTTTCTTACATGGTCTCCCGCCATGTAAGGCTCCATCTTTGTTACGTGCTTACAAATGAACTGCTAGACAGTCTTGAAGGGGAACATTTACATTTTATAAAAGATGCACAAACTACTCAGAGTGATCACAGAAGTTTGCGTTTTCTTAACCAAGTAGAAGCAGTGGCGTTGATTCACACCCTTCTGGAATACGGCATTACAGGGCACCTTGAGTGTTTCCGTGCACATAGTTATAAAATGGAATCCAGCACAGAACTGGTTTCCATGCCCACATGCTTAGCTATTATGAGCTTCGTTCTCCGGGATGCACCTGCTTCTCCTTTCGCTTTGGGTATTTCGAATGGATCTGAGGGTTTGCTACTGACGGGATGTTGTCAGCCTTTGACACACATCATCCCCTTGTCCTCTGTAGCTTTTCTCCCTACTTCCTTTGCTGTTTCTTGAGAGGATGGCTTCTTACTTTGAGTGCAGTGGAATCTATCAGTCCTGAGATTTATGCTACTACATTTAATTTTACCCTTCTCCAGCCGCTGCCAATCCTGAGTTACATTTTACTGTTTACATCACTTGTCTTATTTTGATCTGAAAATCTTGGTGAGTGTGGTTTTACCATCATCCTCTATATGATGGGATGGGTATGTATATGCAGATCCACCTGTATGCAAAGGTATGTGCAAAGGTGTGTGTTTGTGTGGAGGTCAGTGGATAACCTTTAACATGATTCCTCATAAGGCATGCATTTGTCTGGCTGTTTTTGAGGCGGGATTCATCACTTGCCTGGAGCTCATCAGGTAGATTAGGCTGACTGGCCAGTGAGCCCCAGAGAGAGCTACATGTCTCTTCCATTCTAGCACTGGGAAGTTAAACATGTACAGATAGGTCATGCTGTTTTTGTTTGTTTTGTAAGACAGGGCCTCTTTGAAACAGTCCTGGTTGTCCGGGAACTCACTTTATAAACCAGGGCTGGCCTCATACTCAGAGATCTGCCTACCTCTGTCTCCCAAGTATTAAGATTAAAAGTGTGCACCCCCACCCCAAGTTCAGGCTTTTTTTATATGGATTCTGGGGCTCAAACGTGGGTCTTCATGCTTACAAGGCAAACACTTCACTGACTGAACTACTGGCCGACTACCATGACACCCCATATATATAGATGACTAGATCTCACAAAATTGATTAACCCATGGCCACCCAAACCATAGCAGCTCTCTGGAGGTCAGACCCCAAAATCTTGTCTGTCAGCACTGGTCTGGCTTCATGGGCCCTGGTTGCCTCTCTGCTCTACTGTGGCTATGTTCATTTTTCAGCAAACACTTCAGGGACCTGCTGCGTTCTGCGCAGTGCTAAGGCCTAGGGACAGAGAAGCAATGCTTGATCACTGTTCTTTAGAATTTGGTGTTGCAAGGACTGTGTCTTCATAGGAGACATCTGAGCATGCATTTTACAGGAGATGTTTTTACAAGGGCAGGGACACTTAGAAGGGATAAGAACATTCTAGAAGGAAATGGCACTAACATAGGTGGAGGCAGAGATGGGGAAGTGCAAATACAAAGACATAGGAGGAAGTAGTTGGCCATGGACTCAGGCTAGGTTGAAAAGGACCTTGAGTGAAGCTGGGTAGTAGTGGCGCATAGCTTTAATCCCAGCACTCGGGAGGCAGTGGCCAGTGATCTCTGTGAGTTCGAGGCCAGCTCTGGACTATATTTGTCTTTGAGGCTCTGGAAGCTGGCCTTCAAAGTTACCAATCCCCTAACATCCCTCCCAAAGTTTCCCTCTAGAAGGCTTCTTTCCATCAGGGAGGGTGCTCCATTTGTCATCGGAACTCAAGGCCTTTGTCCTCAGTGCGTACAGTGAGCTTTGCCATTCTAGGTGCATTTTGACTCAAAAGTATCCGCAAGCTGCTGTCCTTTCTGCCGTACAGTCAGGGCCACCACCATATCAGCTACCAAATGGAGAGTTGGAGTGCGGGCCCAGGCTGCAACCCGATGGAGCTGGAACCCGTCCAGTTAACAAGGCAGATGAACCATCATACACAGTTTTCTAATTTTATTTTTTACTCTACAGTCGCTAAGAAGTCTAAGAGCACCTAGAGTAACAGATATCCAGTTTCCTTCCATATATACCCTGTCTGTCAAAGGGCGTGATGACTCGCTCCACTCCAACCCCCTGGTGGCATTGCTGCTGTCAAATCTATCTTGTCTCTCATAACTGTTTTCCTCTGTGTATTTCACTGACAAATGAGGATGTGGTACCCAATCTCCTGTGACCCTGATATTAGAAAGTCATTGAACCTGAAGCACATATTAGAAAGCTTCTCCATGTCCAGCCCACGTTCACCTCATTGAACATAAGTGGGAAAGACCCTTCCCAAGAATTTTCATCTAGATAGTAAATCATAGAGACGTTATCAAAGGCTACCATCACAAAGTTTCATGCATGATCATGAAGTGTGGTCCCCAAGAGAAAACAACCAGTCACCTCCCTCCCACAGCTTAATAGTGACAATCCTCACAGTGTCTGTGGAATTCAATGTGTGCTTACCATCTCATTCTTGTTTGATTTCACTGATCCCAGAGAACCCTGTGAGGTAAAAACAAATCAGTGATTTGCTGAGGTCAGGGCAAAGGAAAGAACTAGAAGAGGAAGCACTGGGGTTGCAAGGAGATGGATCCATAAACATCCACATGAACGCAACACCCAGGCCAATACAGGAACATAGAGGTTTATACAAAGCTGAGCAGAGAGGATTGTTAGCCCATCAAACAAAATGTAAAGAAGGAGATTTTTAGTTCGATTAAAGAATAAATTCTGTTTGCCTGTGATATATTTCCTATTGCCCACACATTGACTGAAAGATAATATTTTCAATAGTCCAAATGATGCATAAACTCTGACTACAGTGCACATAACATTACACATGTATGTTTTATGTATGTGTGTGTATGTTTGTAAATATGTTTAATTGGGGAAAGTTGCTTCCAGGAACAGGGACAACTTGCCAGTGGCTCCCCGCACTGAAGGAGACCTCTCCCCTGACCAACAATCGTTAGCTGCCTACAGACTCATATGACTGCAAATGGAAAAGCATGTGTCTGCGACAGCATAGTTGGGAGGAGGACAACAAAAGCCTCAGGGCCTCTCTCCCCGAGAGACATAGTCTTTCCTGGTGCTAGAGCTCACTCTGACTCCATCACTAATCACAGGACATATTTAGAAGATCATAGGCAGTCATGTCACTGAAAGGCAGAAGAATCATACTTATGATTTTTGAAAAGTGATTTATGGTCGGAGATAAAGCACGGGAGAAAAAATAACATAGAAGTCTGGAATTCAAATCCCAATCTGTTTTCTTTGACATGGGAATTTAAGACCAAGGCTTCAGGATTGTTATAAAGAATATTTAAAACACTGACTGAAGGAGATACAATAGGCGATTAATTTTAAGTCATTATTGCTTAGATGCAGGTTGTATTGGTTTACTAGGGTTACCACAGCAACAACATGCCATAGACACATCACAACCCCACAGTGGGTTAAATGAACCATTACTTTCCTCGAGGGATGTTAACATAGGTGGAAAGGCAAAGATGTGACGTCACCTTGTAATGGACTGCTTCATGTCCCCCAAACTTCCACCAGTAGAGCTCCAACCCCCAACAGAGTGTCTTTGGAGACAAAGTGCTTTCAGAAGTACTTAAGACCTTACACGTCTCTTCCAATACAATTGATCCTAAGTAGAGACCTGGATACAGACAGCTTATTTCAGAGCAATGGCCACCTGAGAACCCTGCAAGGTGGTAAACTGACAGCCCTGGAGGCAGCCCTAGAGCAAGCTCCCAATACACCTTAATCAGTAATTCCAGCTTCCAGTGCCTAAGGAAACGAGATTTCTTGGTTATATACCACCCACTTTATTATTATGCTATGAGAGTCCAAGCAGAAAATACATGTCTCCCCGCCAGGAAATTTGTCATAAAAGGAAACCTGATTTTTCACTTATTTGTGAATTTAAAACGGGTTCTGTAAAATGTACTGACAAATTAAGAAGGAATAGTGTGTGTATGTGTATGTGCGTACCTGTGGGTGTATGTGTGCACATTGCGTGTGCATGTGCATACTTGTATTAGTCTGTGTTTATGTGTCTATGAAAGCATGTATGTACATCTGTGTGCACATTATATGTATGTGTATGTGTGTGTGCACATGTGCATCTGTATTCCCCAGGTAGTCCATCCACTGACAGAAATTCCATATGTAGCACCTGGCTGGATATTTGGCCTCAGAACCCTCCAATACCATGGAGGCCCTCCTGAGCCAGGCCTGATCTTTGCTGGATAAGTTGCTCTTTCCTCTAAGGGAGCCTAGAGCCGACCTGCTGCCCAGTTCCAGTCTGCCATTCCATCATCCTGATGGAATACAGACATTAGACTTGTACATCTCTGCTTGGGCCTTCTTTTATTTATGTTTATTACAGGCCTAGGGACTTAAATCTCATCCATGGTGGCTGAGAATCCAGGCTTCCGTTGGATTATTGCGGGGATGCAGCAAATTCACCCTCATAAAAGCTGAACTCAGCAAATGGCTAAGTTAAAGTCATCCAGCCCCAAGGCTCCAAGGGAATTCTAGCTCATTGCCCTTGTAAGATTGCTAGCCATCAGCAGCCTTTAGATTTATGTAACCTAAATTAAATTCAGTAAAACTATGTACTCGTTACATAAAGAATACTCACATGCACTGGTTAAACCAGGACAGGTGAACTAAACACAGACTATCAGGGCAAGGAGGCTCCCAACACCCTCAAACATATTTAAATTCTTAAGAAGATAATTTTTTCTCTGCTGTAACATGAGGGGCGACTTGTTGGGGTTTATGTCCTGCCCAGTCCCCCCAGCCGTTTAGTCCCAGAGAAAATCACAGAGAGTCTACATTAGGTTATAAACTGATTGGCCCATTAGCTCAGGCTTCGTATTAGCTCTTATAACATATATTAACCCATTATTCTTATCTATGTTAGCCACATGGCTCAGTACCTTTTTCAAGAGGGGCAGGTCATATCCTGCTTCTTCGGTGGCCTGGTCAGGAGTCTCAGGAAGAGCTTCCTTCTTCCCAGAATTCCACTGTTCTCCTCGCCCCACCTCTACTTCCTGTCTGGTTGACCCACCTATACTTCCTGCCTGGCCAATCCGTGTTTATTTAAAACATGATTGATAGAATACAGACAACTATCCCGCACCACTCTGCCTTCCCAATAGTAACAGACATATATCAAATGTCCATTTAATGCCAAGCTTCCTGCAGTTGGGCTCCAGTAGGGGAGCAAAGGATTTTCAGGAGGTGGGGGATGTGGTATTAGCAAACTACTTCCTCCTCCAAATACTCACCCACAAAACACTAGCCCCCATGCCTGTCTTACAGAGTCTTGTGAAAATTAAATAGTTTTGCTAAGTAGTTGCTCAATGTGAAGAAGAACAACCTAGTCTACTGCCCTTAGCTAATCTTGTGTAACACCTGGAGCTTGCTGGGGAGAGTGGTCCTACTATTGTCATGTTTAGCTAGTAAGGAGATGTCCCACTGCCAACATGACGTGGCTCCCATGGGGCTGAGGAACCTCCTTGCTAACTCGTCAGAGGTGGGCCTCCATGGTGCCACCCACAGGTTATCCGATCTGTGGTTTGCACAGGTCTTTGAACTTCTGTGCTTCTCCTCTTGGCCATCTGCCAGCTGGCTCCTTCCCTGCTAATTAGCACCTCAACCACAGTTCAGCAGGGGAAATCCTAGCTCTAAGCTTCAGCTAGCAGCTCAACTACGTGGTTTAAGAGCTTTAGAAGAGAGATTTAAAGACATGAGAGGTTTGGGAAAGAGAGATGGCATCTCAACAGCAATGTAGGCATTTTCAATTGTCTATGGAAGGCAGCTCTCCCTCTCTTCTCCCTCTCCCTCTCTCCTTCTCTCCCAACCCCCCCTCCATGTTTGTGCACTACTGGGGATTGAACCTAGTGTCTCTGACATATGAGGCAAGTCTTCAACCACTGTACCCACAACCTTCTTACTTTTTGTTTCAAAAGTTTCACTAAGCACCCAGGCTATCCTTGAACTTGGCTATAGCCCAAGTTGGCCTCCTGCTGGAGACCCATTCTTGGCCATCTTGACCCCTCCTACTAGTCAGTAACTGAGAATGAAATGTTCTGTTTAAGAAATTGTCTGATCCTTGGACTTGGAAGTTTCTTTGTATAATTCATCTTTAAGTGGAAACATCTCACATGATTCTACTGGAACTCCTGTGCAGCCTAGGCATCACCACCAATGGCACTGGTCTGTTAGGACATCCGCCAGCCGTTGCCGGACAATGTGCAGTAGCCTTCCCCAGGGAAGTCTTGATGGCACACAGACAATGTGAAGAAAGGCAGAGATGGCACATGAAGATTGGCTCAGTCCCTGTGAGTCCTGGGTGGGGCCCTTTCCTCAGTCGTGTGCTTTTATGTTAGGAATGGCCAAGAATGAGCACTGTGGGGTGGGGATCACATTTGCAAAGACGACTTGAAAGAACTCACCACGGAATCGCTTTTCAAAACCAAGTGGGCATCACCCCGACTCAGCACAAGCTACAGCTGCCTCTTGTTGTAGCTAAGTCCTTACGCAGCATGTTGAATAATAAAGGAAATTAAGTTATCAAAGCGCATAAACTCCAGGCCTGCAAGGATATGAGGGGGTTGGTGCACTATCAGGATCCCACTTGAGAAAATGGCTGAGCGAAATGTCTTTAAAACATGCATCCACTTTTGATCTAATCACTACAGTTCTTAAAGTCCATTTTCATCAAACATTTGTTTCTTTTGCTGTCTGTGTAGTGTGTGCATGCATGTATGCGCATGTGTGGAAAGGTGTTCATGTGTATGCACGTATGAATGCTAGAGGTTGATGTCTGTCTATTGATTCCTCATCTTATTTTCTGATACAGAATCTCTCACTGAACCTGGAGCTTTTCATAGCTAGTCTGGCTGGCCAGTGATCCCCTGGAATTCTCCTGTCTCTATCGTATCCCCTTCCTGTGCCAGGGTAACAGGCACACACCACCACACCCAGTTTTCACATAGGTGCTGGGGAGCCAAATACAGGTCCACATGCTTGCCCAGTATGATGGTTTGAAAGAAAATGGCCCCCAAAGGGAGTGGCACTATTAGGAGGTGTGACTTCATTGCAGTAGGTATGGCCTTGTTGGAAGAAGTGTGTTGCTGTGGAAGCCGGCTTGGAGTTCTCATATATGCTCAAGCCATGCCCAGTGTCTCAGTCTACTTCCTGTTGCCTCTAAGACATAGGACTCTTAGTTACTTCTCCAGCACCATGTCTGTCTGCACGCTGTCATGTCCCTGCCATGATGACAATGGGCTGAGCCTCTGAACCACAAGCTAGTCACTCCAATTAAATATTTTCCTGTATAAGAGTTGTTCTGGTCACAGTGTCTCCTCACAGCAATAGAAACCCTAAAACACCCAGTAAGTGTGTTACCTTCACAGCCATCTCCACAGAAGCTAGCAAACAATTTAAACACTCAAATTCATTTCTTAGCATTTTTAAGTAGATAATGGATGCAACAGGCATAGTGAATACTCCTCATGGGTGGGATTAATTCATTTTAATTATTAACTTAATTTTTATTTACTATTCAATTAATTGTTAGTTATTTATTATTTAATTAATTCATTATTAAATTAATTGACTCAATAAACTGTACTGTGCACCTGATCTGTGCACATACAGACCTTCCAGATAACAGAACAGTCAGTGAAGAAGTGGTCACAGCTGTAGTTGATGGATAAGTGGCAGGAAGTGTCTCTCTAAGTGTTAATATACTATGTTAATATATATATCAAAAAAACTATTGTGGACCCATTAAAACCAGGCTTACAAATCTTAGTGAAAAGGGTTTATAGTTAATCATGGTATAAAAAACATGTGTGTACATACATACATGTAGACATGTTTCCAGATGCGTGAAGATCTGGGAGTTCTAGAATGAAGTCTTCTGCCTGCAAATTAAGAGTTTCTCCAGAGAACAGGGAGACTGCTGGCTATGGGGCAGCACGGATAACTAGATTGGTGTGTGCAACAGGGAAAATAAGACGATTATACAATGTTGACGGTAACTATGGCTGTTCAAACCTATAATTGTGGCACGCAGGAGGGGATGGCTGAGGATCATCAATCTGAGCCACATCATGAGGCCTTCTCTCAAAAAGCCAAAAAAAAAAAAAGCCAAATAACAATGACATCTTTTAATTGCAGAGAATTAGGAAAACATGTCTAAGCTGATACTCATGTGTCTTAATAACATTTCTGTTGCTGTGGTAAAGTAGTATGACAGCTGCCACCAGAGACAGAAACAGTTTACTCAGACTGACAGTTTGAGGGTACAGTTTGTCACAGCGGGAGTCATGGTGGCCAGAACCTGGGCAGTTCATTACATTACATCCATTGTTGGGAAGCAGAAAGAGAAACACTCATACTCAGCCAGTTTCTCACTTGAATGTTGCCCAATGCCCAAGCTGAGAGAATGGGGGATCACAAATGATGGCCACACCTAGTTTCATCTCTGCAGCTAGGATAAAATACCCTGACATTGAGCAGCTTATGGGAGAAAGGAGTTTATTTGGCTTACAGTTCTAGGTTATGGCCACAAACCTGTCCCAAGAATGCCACGTTTATAATGAAAAGTAGGTGGGTTTGTGTATGTTCTTAGCATTGCTGCTGATATTCTTCAGAAATCAAGAGGTGTGCATTCCAATGGCCGTCGTCAGCACCTCTATCATTACTGACCACCATCAATGTCCTCCTCATGAACCACAAAACTCTGGGAAAAGTCTTTTTAGGAAATAGTGATTAGAAATTATAGGCTTTTTCCCCCTAAGATATGAAAACAAAAGCAATTCACCGCTTTTATCAAATTCATCTTTTCTGGACCTATCACAACCAATAATGCAAGCTGAGGCAAGAATAAAGACTCCTGTTTGTATTCAAAATTTACATGCTCAAAATTCTGATCTTTGCCAAAAAGAAAAGAAAATGTTTTAATAGGAAAGAACTGGTTTTAAAGCACAGACTGTTATCCAGACCCCTTAAGTTCAAAATAACTTACGCTTTCCCAAGTTCTCCGAATAAACAAAGATATCTCGTTCTAAGCTGTTTCCATTCAGCTTTGAAGCATTTGAACCTGAATTTCTGAAATAACATATTTCATGAGTTTCTGTATACTGAGACATGCCAAAGAACTAATCCAGGGAAATGTTCACTTTTGGAGCTCATGAGGGGGAATATAAAAACCACTCTCCATACCTCCATACTCTTCAGGCACCAGTTCAATAGCAAAGATCCCCCACACACCGAAAACACACAGATTCCACAGTTCCCTGAGCCTGCCACACAAGTGTGGGCAAGGACTCTCACAGATTTGCAAGAAGACACAAGCTGATAGGTTCTGTGGCTTAATCTGTGAGCTGCCTGTGAGTAGCGGTTTTTTCTAAATAAAACAAGAAGCCTCAGATGTGAGAGTTCAAGGGCCCCTGAGGAGGGATCATTTCATAGAGCCGTTATATGCAAGCTCAGAGAGGGCCGTCAACCTCTCTAGATCACACAGCCAATTAGTCCCAGTGGAACTGGCAGTCCCAGTCTCCCCCTGCAGCCGAGCCCTATCCTACCCTGTATAGCTAGACAACACACATCTTCATGGAGAAGGTCCCTGACCACTCCTTCCAACCACTGAGTGTCCATAAAGAAACACAGTCATGGGAGAAGAGCATAGACTTTGGGCCAAACCAACTCAGAATCAAGTCCAATTCTGTCTTTTACTGAAAACTTTTTTCAAAATACTGTTTAACCTTTTCACCATGGTATGGGAGGGTTGTATTCAAGCCATGCACAGCCAGCAAAGGGCCTGTGGTATTCAAGTTTCTATTCCTCAACACGACAGTTTGTATCTGTCTATGTTGTGTCTAAGTCTTTAAGCGTCTTAGTCCATGCAGGCTGCTAGAACAAGGCACTACCTGGGTGGGGCTTGTAAACCACAGAAATTTTCCCACATTTTTAAAGAATCTTGAAGATCAAGGTCATGGTATGGCCCAATTTCTGGTTAAAGGGCTATGCTTTCACGTGGCACCTGGGAATCAAGTTTACACGGGCATTAATCTGTCATGGGCAATGAAGTCATCGAGGTGTGATGGTAACGTGTCCACATTCCAACCCCAGCCTCTCCTATTCTGTCAGCTTCCTTTCCTGTCCACGTCATGAAAATATTCTAGAAGTCACAGGCCCTTATTGTCAATATCTGAGGCCTCGCCACACTGCTTTTGCATCTTAAATGTCCCTAACATCCTTTGTAGGGAAAGGGTAATTGCCGACTTTCTCTGCAAAGAGTATTAGTGATTAGAGTGAAGTTGTATGAGAAACCTTATAGCCAGAGAGATCCAGAGCTGGAAGAAACCAGAAATTTTGTCAAGTCATAGTCCTGCCCCCACATATGCCTGGAGCAAGATAGGACGAGTTTGCAGACAGAGCCCACACTTTGATGTTGTTTGTCTGCTACTTCTTATTCTGTTGCCCCATGGTTAATGCTTTCCTAGACTTAACGAGAGACGGGAAATTGGCTTTCCGGTAGAATACAGTATTGCAAACACATGAGCACATTTCGAATGTGACCGAATAGGATTGTTTCCTACCTACTGAGTGCTGGGGTGCAATTTCCTCAAAATCTGAGATTTTCGAGTCCTTATTTTCTCCATATTCACAAACCTGATAGATATGGAAAACTCCAGATTCACAAAGTTCTGAAGGGTATTTTGTTCAAAGCACTGGTTTCTCACATTAACAAATGGAGAAAGCAGAAGGCAAGTCTCCACTTGGAAGCTTAGCAGTGGCTCCAGCATGATGGGGAGCCAGGCCTCCTGAGCCCAAGCCAGGGCCCTTCCTTCTATACCATCAGCTCGTCCCTGTACAATAAACCACCCTGCAGAAGTACCGCTTAGCACCTCACCACCAAAGGCCAAGGAAAAAGGAGTCGAGGTTTGTAACTGATGCACGCAATGTATGGCATCAGAAATGAACAGAATGGGGGAGGTTATGGATGATGCCTGTCTGGATGAAGCTGTGCAGAGAGGCCAAAGCAGACTGGGTGGGTTTGGAGGAGGTTTCATCGAATTCTTTTCTCTGAATTCCAAGAAATTAGTCACTGAACCAGAAAGCCACTCTGTGGTCACCTGATAAGATGGTGAGATGAACAGTTTGAGATGAAAAAAATGGGGGTCATCTTACAGAATTCCATCCAACGCAAATTCTGAACTAGTAGTGGCTTCCTCCCTTTTAAAATGACTAATCTCTTCCAGACATTCACTAGGCAGTTTTCATAAACATTACCATGCATATGAAGCCATCTAAAAGAAAGTGCATGCATCAGAGGATTATTTTAAAGAGCATCTGAGAGACAATGTATAATTGGTGAGAGCAACTTCCATGTAGATGATGGTGAGCTGGGGATGGAAAATTACAACGTGTATTTTGCTTCCCTTAGCTGAACACAGGGTAGACCCTGGAGGTGATGCTCATCTGAGAATATGGATTTTATTTAAGTGGACTTTTAAATTTTAGTAGGCTGATGCAAATGCCGCTCGTCACTAATTAGCAAGCAAGAACACAGAGGGTAGGAACAGTCCTGGGGTCGGTCTATTTTGGCATCCGGGGCGCTTGCTTATAATATGATCTTGGGCATTAAATCAGTGGATTAGGCTTACTCCAGATGAACCAAGAGGCTTTTTATAATGCTCTTCTCCCCGAAAGTAAACCACAGTCAAAACTAGGTCACAGATGCCATTGAAAATAATGGCTAACATCTGCATGGCCCAGTTGTAGCTTAAGGACTGGATTCACAGCCATCATCTCATTAAATATACACACAAAAATATTTGAAGTGCATACTATTTCCACATTAGGGCACAAATTTAGAATGACACAGCCAAGGACGTGCAATGAGCAAATGAAACTTCAGTCCCAACTGAAGTTCCTAATGTCCACCTCACCCGCTGCATATCAACCACACCATCAACAAACAAGCGCACCTATTGCAGAATACCTGTAAAGGCACCCGGAGCCCAAGTGATGAGGATCTACAAAGTTTTGGCTCTGTTTGCTTTGTTAACTTGTGGGAGGGGGCCTGGGAGAAATGACATTCTAGGCAACACGGAAACATGCTCACTTGATATACAGCTATTCTGACATATTACACTGTTCTTCGTGTTTCTTAAAGGGACCTAAAGTTCAGGCGCTCGATCATGAAATAAGTGAAACATGACTTCCAGCGCGGTACCCACTTGGCTGTGACTTCAATGGCATTTACATTTTAAAAAGTAAACAATAAAGCAGGCAAGATTTTCCTTTTTCTCCAGAAAAGCATATTCCCGAGGTTGGCCCGTGAACCACTACTGCTGTATCCCCACCACTTGGTTGATCTTCAAGTCTATGTTGAATGCTGGCAAGACACTTCTTCACACATTCACTGATATTTCCTTGCTTTCTGCTGGTAACTCCAGCTCGGAAACGAGATGTCAAGAAGGAATTTTCAGCAATTTTTTTTTTTTACATATCCGTGCTTAAGTGTTGGAACCCAGACAGAAAAATTTAGAACTGGAAAAGAGAGCCTTGCCAGGCTAAATTCTTCAGAATGCTCATGGGGCAGGAGGGAGGTCAAGACTGATGTTGAAGGGGAGGTTCCTGGGCCCCACGGCTCCTTTCAGTGGAACATAGCCAACTTCAAAGGGTTTGGCTCCAGAGAGTGTCTCGAGGCAAACCTTCAGTTAAGGGCGTCTGAAGCCCACACTAGAGATGAAAATGTGTGTGGCGAGGAGCATTGTTGGAAACTAAAGGCAACTTTCATTTCCAAGAATCTCTACACTTAAGAGCACAGTGTAATTTTTTTTTTACAATGAGTTGAGGAAGATGCACATCCTAAAAGGAAACACATTTTATATAGAATCTTCAGAAACAAAAACTCCTTAGGTTATTAAGGAAGTAAACTTGAGATGCTATGATTTTACATTTTAAAATATAAGAGTTGGGAGTCTGGGAGAAGACCTCAGTAGAAGCATACATTGTGTAGAACTGGCTGGGCTCTTTTCTGTTCATTAGTGACCCCCACACACACATGTATGCACACACGCACCAGAGAAGTAAAAGCATACTCAAGTTGAGCTGAAGCAATATCAACTTTTCAATAAACAAATCAGTCAAGTCTCATCTAGGTCAGGCATGTTAGCAGCTCCACATATGACTCATCCCAAGGCAGGACTTCTCCCCATCTGTGAACCTGGTCTACATTTTACTAACCTTCAAGTGACATTGCTAAATTTTCCTCCAGGTAATTCCCAAACTGACTGTAGAAACTCTATGATGCTGATAGAGGTGCCACAAAGAAATAACACAAACTAGGTGGCTCTACAATACAAACGTATATTTGATCGTTCTGGGGACAGAAATCCAAGGTCAGTCTGATCATGTAGGTTCCACCTGGAGCTCTTCTTCATTGCAGGTTACTCGCCTCTCCCTGTGCCCTCACCTGGTCCTTCCATGTTCTATGTATCTGAGCCCTATCTCTCTTCATTAATTTTGGTAGTAAAGGGGCTTGAGTGTAGAGTCTTTCTCACACTAGGCAAGCAGTCTACAGCTGAGCTATAACCTTGACCTCCTCTTCTGACAAAGGTATAAGTCAGACTAGAGTCCATTCATGTGGTTGGATTTTGCAAAATACTTGTATAAATGACCATTATCTACAAATATAGCTGTATTCTGAGGTGCTGGAGTTTAGGGATACAAATCTGAAGAGAATATGACTCAACCTGTCATGCCCTCCTTCTGCCTCCTCAGAATCAAGCCCTTAATAATAATGGTCACTCCCTCCCAGTATCCCACCAAGTATTTACTTAGTCCATCACCCTGAAAATCGCATCTAGGTCAGGCATGTTAGCAGCTCCACATATGACCCATCCCAAGGCAGGACTTCTCCCCATCTGTGAACCTGTCACACTAGAATAGTTGCCTGTCTCTGAAACACAACAGGGAGACAAGCATAGGTCAGTCGTTTCCATTTCAAAAGAGAAGATTCAGAAAGAAGAAAGGGTCAGTGGGTCATGAGCAAGTCTGAAGACTCATCGGCCCAGATAGATAGATAGATAGATAGACAGACAGACAGACAGACAGACAGACAGACAGACAGACAAAACCAAGCTGGAGAGATAGTTCAGAAGTTGAGAGAGATTTCTATTATCACAGCGGACTCAAGTTCAGTTCCCAGCACCCACAATGAGAACCTGTAACTCCAACTCCAGGGAATCCAGTGCCCTCTTCTGGCCTGGCCTCCATAGATTGTTATACCCATACCCGCACATGCCCACACAAAAATCATATATATATAAATTTTTAAGAGAATAAATCTTTACAATCAGTTAGTTTTATTGGAACTATACATACTGTAAGAAATAAAAAATTTTACAAATAAACTACAATGGGGAACAGTATCCTGATAAAACTTGTGACTGTGGAACCAATACCAACAGCATGTTGTTGACAACTAACTGACTATATAATATATTTAGTGTCAACTGTTAGTCTATAAAGTGAGATTTAAAATTATAAATATTTCATGGGGGCCATATATGATAACTGAATCTAAAAGACGTGGATGTGTTAGTTGTTGATGGCAATATTAAAGACCAGGACATATGGTCTCTCTCAATGATTAAATACAAAGTTTAGACAGCACAGAAAAGCCGATTTTTCTATTCTGCCTGATATCAAGACTCATTGTATGGTCTGGATTCCAGCTTTGTCTTTACCACTGAAGCTGAACCTGGCCCTGGACCCTGAGGACTGGCAACAGTGAAAACTGACAACTCCAATATGAACAAAAGGAAATGCCAGACTCTTTGGGCCATGATGTCACACCTATTCTCCTGCAGGTGCTGAGTGACTCCAGGGACAGGTTGGTTCTGTGGGACTGATAGAGGTGCTATCCAGCTGCCGAGTCCCTTTGCCGCCAATGCCACCAGCTTGAAACAGTGCCCATAATTAGTATAAAGGTTGATTATCAAAGGAGAAAACTTTTCCCTGATACATGGTCTTGTTTTATTTTTGATGGAGGGATGAGAAGATGAGAAGATCGTAGTTTTGCGGCTTATTTTTTTTCCTAAAACCAGAAGGAATTGAATAGGGTCTTGAGGAACAAGTGGCTCTATAACCAACCGCCATCGTTGCTGGGCTCTTCCCGTGTGGTCTCTTATGAAGTCAGTCTCCCAGCCTCAAGCATGGCCATTATCCCTGCATCCCTGTGGGGACTTCCAAAAACTCAGAAATTAGAGAAATAAGCTAAATAACATAGAGTTGCTAATAACAGAAGAGACTTCAGATCAAAAGGTAGCACAGTGGTGGAAAATTGCAAAACACAGAGCATTGGCACTCCTGGAACAGAGACAAGGAGAGATGAGCAGTACCTGCATCATCAATGACCAGGACACAACGAGTTCAAGGACTCAACACACGCTGTCTCCATGGAAATGTATCTCTATCGTAAGAATGTTTGGAGAGGCCGTAATGGTCCCATGCTACAGAATCCTTAGACTACACAACTATCTAATCAAGCCCTGAGTATATTTTCACTTAGGAACTTTCAGATCTAATTTACTTCCCTGCAGAACTCATTCACAAAAGCAAAGGACAACAAAAGCATCTCGTACAACTACAATATTTTACCCAGGACAAGAGCTGCACCTCTCTTGTTTACTATACTGGCAGCATCGAGTGTGCATTGACCTTCTGAGTGTGTTTCGTGGGAATCTGCCATGCTAGATGGAGGTCATTTAGTAAGTTAATCCTGCAGCAAGGCTAAAGATCAGACCTTACCCGGTGGAAACCTCTCAATATCAACCACATTGAGAATCATTTCAGTAGATTTCTACCAGAGAATGTTGCTTGGGCCTTCCACACACAATCCTATAGGACAGTCTCAAGCTTTCCACAGTTTTTGTAGCTATCACTCACTGTATTTCTTTATTTATAAAGCTTTCACTCAACCTTCAGCATTTAATAAAATATTCCTATGGCCATCTCTGTTTTTCCAAGTCAGAATGAAGCTCTTTTCCTTTGTAAAATGGACCTAGAGTGCCCACACTTGTCTCTGAGGCTGAATTGGAGGAAGCCGGAAGATCTTATTTCCTGTCTATATGACCTTAATATAGACTGTGCCCCTGTGCCCAATAAATGATAGCTAACAAATCAGATAGTGTAAGCCTAGTGGTTTGTTTTAATTTATGGCAACTAATTATTTAAATCAGTGTTTCTACATTTTTAAAGATTTATTTATTTATTATGTGTACAGTATTCTGCTTGCATTGATGTCTGCAGGCCAGAAGAGGGCACCAGATCTCATTACAGATGGTTGTGACCACCATTTGAGTGCTGGGATTTGAACTCAGGACCTCTGGAAGAGCAGCCAGCGCTCTTAACCTCTGAGCCATCTCTCCAGCCCTAAATGTTTTCTAAAGCGGCATCAAAAAAGTCCAATTTGGGGTATAAGTACTGATTCCTTGGGCTTTGCAAAAATACATAATCAGAAAAGTGGGGAAGAAACATATCTTTATGATGAGCACAAATTTTGAAACCTTATGAGACCTTCTAGTCTCACATTAACCTCGGCTAGATTTTCTGAATCTGCATTCTTGTCACTATAAAATAATGAAATAGTTACCAGAAATTAAATAAAATTAAATAATACCAATAAAGTAGGCAGCAAAGACCATGAAACAGAGGAAGCCAACAGCAAGAGTTCAATAATGTTAGTCTCCCCTTCTGACTCTATGTTTCCTTGGAAGGTAAAATCAGGGCACCTAGTATTCCTCAGAGATAAGAGCTCTCCATTGCTTGAGGAATTTAACAAGCTTTTTACCTGTTAAAAGCCCAGGAGAATTGGTGGGCAGCTCGTCAATAAAAGTGGGATTGTTAAAAGCCCAGGAGAACTGGTGGGCAGCTCGTCAATAAAAGTGGGATTCTTAACCAAGGTTTGAGAATCCAAAGAAGCCAGAGTTCCAGAGCTAAGCAGGCTTTCCCAAAAGTTGAGATGTGGTGGCATGCATACCAAGAAAACTGCCTGTCGGCTTTCTGGGGTGGACAGAAAGAGACTATTGTTCACTGCCTACACTGCAGGTAAGCTGTCTGAGGCCATGGCCAGGGGAAGCACCATGGAGTTCAAGAAATCATTCAACTCTCAGAGCCACAAGGACATTTCCATCATCTTGGCCAAGGATGCACAATAATAAAGTGGGTTATTATTGTGCTGGACATATTTACAGATGGAGAAGGACATGTAGTGCAAAGCAAGGAAAACTCCCAAAGCCATTTCCTCCCATAGTTTATTTTGTAACATCCAAGGTAGCCAGAGTGGACAAATAGCCATCCGTGAAGTCTGCTGTCTGGGATGTGGAGGAACGTGCTCCCCCACCCTCTGCCTCCTGAGTGAATGGTTCAAGACATATCTTCATGGCAGCAAATGAAAATGAAGATTAATGTGAAGAGGGGAAACACCCAAATCTCCCCTGACAGAACCACGGCACAGTTCATGGGGCAGCCTGGGAGCTGGGTTGGCAGGCAGCCGCAAGGGCTGTCGGAGCATCCATGGAAAGAATCCACCTCCTCTAGGCCAGGACACTTGGAGAAAGACACACATTTCCTAGACTAGCGTCAAAGTCTCCTTCCATCTGAGGCCATGGGCAGCTCTGTCCAACTTTGCTTCTGTATACACACGAGGAGATGGGGATGTTGAAGCCACTTAACCAAGGATCAAAGGGACATGGTCCAAGGCAAAGTTTGAGCCAAGAAAGTTCTTTCAAAAATCTCACAGCAGAGTTTCAAGTTTCTGTTCTGAATCAGTCCATGTTCTCAACGAGATGAGGTTTGAGAATAGCATGGCTAGAGAACTGGAGATGGGGTGCTGAGGGTGGCCTAGGAGAACAGTTTGGACTCAGAGGACACTGGCTTCACATCCAGTTGCATCAGTGACAGCTTTCACCTTCCTGAGCCCTCCATCTCTTGCTCTGCAAAAATGAGCCCTGTGCCATCTTTCTCCCAGGTAGGCTCTGTGCAGACAGAATGAGATTGCACTTGCAAAGGTGCACAGCCCAGGCTGGGCAGAGAGCAGGTGCTAGCCAAATGCTACTCTCCCCTTCCCGTTCCTATTGCCTTTTTAGAATTTCTGAATGTATTCACTCTGAGAAGTTCTGAGAGGAAGGGTGTCTCCAGTTCGAGTTTACAGAGAATACAAAGCATATGGGAGGAAGATATTGATCCCAAGCTGCCAAAATTATTCTCACGGAAAGGCAAATACAAACTAGAGCCCCACACTGCGCTCTTAACTGCAGGTGTGCCTATGAAGTCCTTGAAGCTATTAAATCGGTACATTCATTACGGCACAGACAGATCTCAGGAGCGACTTTGTCAGGTGGGAGCCGAGAGCGGCGCCATCCCTGGTGGCATCGCTCCACTGGGGATGCAGCAACACATTTGAAAATGTCAGATGTAAGAGAGGAAGTTTTCACTCTGGGTTTGGAACACCTGGAGTGAGAAAAATCTACCAGAAAGGTGATGGCAGAGAATGAAGAGATTCATCCTCACTCCTCCTTCCATGTAACATATTCAAGCACTGCAGAGCCAAACTTCTGCTAATCTTTTTGCCCGATGGATATTATTAAGTGGCCTACTGCAGGAATGTAAGGTGCCTGTATGCACTGAAATGGTGAGTTTCTTGGGAAGGACCTTACATTTCCATAAAAATGTGTGCCTTCATCTGATTAGAGACAGATGGGTCACAGGACACTGAAATAAGGATGTCAGTGGCCTATGGGAGCCAAAGAGTCAGCAGCGGGTAGGGGATGTGATCGATATTGCCACTAGATACCTGGTATAGTGTTTGATGTATAGAGACATTAAATCACTTAAACGCCACAGCATCATTGTGGGGTCAGATTGCCAGCTTATTTTAGAGACAAAGTAATTGAGACCAATTAAATAAAACAACCAGTAAATGATGGACTGGATCCAGGCATGAACTTGTCTGCCTCCCAAACCTTGCCTGTTCCACTGTGTTATGCTTTCTGTCCAGGACCTCAGCTAGGCTCCCCCTTTATTCCACAATGTAGTCTCCTGCCCAAATAAACAAAATCTGTTGCCTTAGGTCCAATGACTTTTGACACCCATGTCTGGGAGTTCTTGTCCCTGGAGATGCACAGAGGAACCCCATGGGTATTTAGCAAAGCTGTTTTCTGTGTCACCTTCAGTTCTGGGGTCCCTGTCCTGATTCTGCTGGGAAGACCTAGGGCTCCATTTCCAGGAACTTCAGTTTCTTTCATGTAAAATGTGACCAGACATTACCATCCAGTCTCTGGGCACAGGGGCCCTGAGAGCCTATGTACCCTAACATTGTCTATACAGGATTGAGTAGCAGTCTGGTGAGGGGCAGGACCAGTACAAGCCAAAGGCAAATGAAGGACTCCTACCCCGGGGCACATGCTCCCCATCAGGGAGGTGTAACTGCTTTGCCTTTGCTTCAAGAAAAGAAAGTACAACCAGAAGTTCCAGGTGAGTCCTAGAAGGGTCTTTCCCTGCCTTCCTACTCAACATTTCCTCATACCTTGAACTTCACTAAATAAATCTCTAAAATAAATACCCTTAGATCCATGAATAGATGCTGTACATAACAACATGGGTGCTACCTACCTTATGTGACAAAAGATGGATTTAAGTTTAGGATCGCAAAAGGAGAGAGCTGAGCTTTGATTGTTATGCTGGAGACTAAATGCTGGACACTAATGTGTCCTTGTAAAACCGAAGCAGGTGTGTGTGTGTGTGTACACTTTTGCATGTGGGTGAGTGTGCATGCATGTGTGTATATTGTGTATGAAAGCCAGAGGTCACTCACACATGGTTTCCTCAGGTCATTCCCCAGTGATCAAGGAACTAAGAGGCAGATTCTTCCCCAGTCATACTCCATCTTCTTTTGACATACAAGGCCTCTCACTGACCCTGAAGCCTACTCATTTGGCAAGGCTGTCTGGTCATCAAGTTCTAAGGATTCTCCTGTCTCTGGTTCTTCAGCGCTGAGATCCACAAGAGCACACAACTACCCCCACATTTCCATGGGGGTGCTGGGTAACCCAACCAGGTGCCAAGCTTACAAGCCCTTTACCACCTAGCCATCTCACCAGACCCCAGAAACAGAGGGGTTTGATATATAAAAGGAGGATATAAAGAAACTCCAGAGGGGGATACTGGTAAAGGGGCCCTAATCTAAGGAAGATGTGGGGCCACTGGCAACTAGAAAACAACAGACAGGTTTCCTTCTCACTCTGGCCCCAGAACCGTGACAGACATAGTCCAGTGTTCTTTGGTACTGACAGTGAAATTTGTCCCTGTAGATCCAGGAAACTGAATACCCTCAACGCTGATGCCTGGGGCCTTTCTTCTCTCTGTTCCGGTGGTTGAAGCCCTCAGGTCCACCATGTAGCCTCCTCCACCCACTCCTTAACCTCCACCCTCAGCTCATCCTGGCCTCTCACATCTCCCGCCTTCCCTGTTCCCCTTCCACATGCCCCTCCCAACTCTTCTGGTCCCTAAACCTCCTTTCCCATAAGCGGTTCCTGGGGGCACCCCGCCCATCTGCCTGACAGAACAATGGGTTGAGAGCCTCCACCCATTGGCGGTGTCACCAATCTTCATTAGGTCTATAATGATCATTAATGTGCTGGAACCACCGCGCCCTGGGAGCCAGCCTCAATCGTGGCAGTGTGATGGATGAGGTCCAGCTGCCCTCCCCATTGCCATGGCCTCTTGGTGGGTTTTATGAATGGAAGAGTCAAAGACCTGATGGCAGGAGAGCCCCTGCCTGCCTGCAGTCTGCAGCTTCTTTACTAGCTCTCTTTAGCAAAGGCCTCTAGATCCATCCAAACCTGGCCAGGGAAAGCCAGGCACCTGCCAGGTAAAATACAGGATCCACAGTCAATTTGAATTCCAGTAAACTACAAATAAGTATGTCCCTTACAAAATATCCAGTGCATACGTGTACTCACGATGTATGCATTTTTTCAATTCAAATTTCAGATACATGTGGGCACAAGCATTTTTATTTGCTGCGTCTGAAAAGCCTAGACACAGCCTGTATCTCTTGCTCCCAGTCCTGTCATTGTCCTTTAAACTACCACATCGAAGCCAACTGTCAAACTGTCCAGGCCACCTGGAGCTGTGCTTGGATGGTACCCAAGGTGTTTTGAATATCTGTCGGTTGGTGGAAACCACAGCCAGGTGGGCTCCCGAGGCGGAACTGAGGACGAGAAGAACTGACGGGCTCAAGTTGTTGCCAAGAGAACCAGGGGACAGCGGAAGGTGGCTAAAAAAAATGCCACATGGCAATCTTGTCTCCACCCATTGCTGCCCACATGGGGCATAGTGAGTAAAAGGCAGATTCTGTCCTGAAGGTCACTCGGCGGATGCTGTGGAAGTTTCCACTCTAGGGAGACTGGACTCGCCCTTCATCCATGATTCAACCTCCTGCACTTTTGCCCTGGTTTAGGATCGGCTGCTATTCCCAGTTTTCCTTTCCCTGCCCTTTCTCCTCTGTTCACTAGCATTTCTGCAGCTTTTAGCTTCCAACCTTGGACCACACCCTCCCTCTACCTACCTTGGTTTTGACTGATAGCAAACCCACCTTCTAGGCTCTGAGGCACCACAGCCTGATGGAGTAGCTCTCTTTCCTTGTGTATGTTTTTAATGTATTTTGCATTAATTCTTTGAACATTTCATACACATACACAATTTTTTTCATATCACCCCTACCCCTCCAACCCCTAGATCCTTTCCCAACATGACCCTCCCAACTTCATGTCTTTTTTTTTAATAACCCAACTGAGCCCAATTAGCACTGCCCATATTCCTACGGATGTGAGACCATTTGGAACACAGTCAATTTATCTGGGCACACAACACTGAAGATCAACTCTCCTGCCGCCAGCAGTCATTAACTGCCAATAGAGCTTCAACTAAGGGTGGGGCCTCACGCATGCCCTTCCTCCTGCATGCTGCAGGATTGACTGGAATGCTGTATGGAGCTTGAGTTCATGGGTGTAATGGCTTTCTCATTCTAGAAGTCACTGTTTGATAGCAACCCTCCGCATCCTCTACCTTCCTCTTCCGAATGTTCCCCAAGCTTTGGGGAGAGAGTATAATATAGCTGTCCCATTTATGGCTGAGTAGGACATGGCTCTCTTACAGCCATCAACTGTCTGTCCCCTTGCCTGCTCCATGAAGACACTTGTTAGAAGGGCATTTAGAGACCTCCCAGGTCTGTGTGACACCTGATCCACAAGTGACATGTGTAGGGGAAGTCGCTTCAGTAAATTCCATCTTCCTGCTCCTCACTGGAACCTGTGACCAAGAGTTTTGGCTAAACCTCCATTAACCAAATGAGTTTGACATGTTTAAGAGAGTCCTCTAGGACCTGAGTCGGGTGTTTTTCAAGCCAATTTTTAACAAGTAAGACTCAATGGCTATCGGCCTGGATAGTCCCCGTACGTCAACCAGGTGGAGCCCGAGCTCCCACCTGGAAGGCCATGTCACCTCAGCCTGAGTCACAGCAATTTCCTAACTGTCCAAGATTCAACAGCTGACAATAGACAGATAGGGTTTCAAATCTGCTCATCCAACACAAAGCAGGTACTTCCGGCTGCTACCCACACAGTATAACCCCAACTGTGCTGTGTCTGTGCACAAAGCAGGGGCAGAAAGAGGGATCCATGTTCCAGTTTTTCAGACTCCTGATGTACTGCTTACTGCTGATGTACTAAAATTCTACAGGCTTTAATTTGCTTCTGTGTTCCCTCAACACCTTTACCTTTCTGCCTTTCTTGCACCTCAAATCTCTATAGTTTAAACAGAAATGGATGGATGGTTACTCCTATCAGCATTTTCAACTTCATATTGACTTTTGCCCTAGACAGTCACTCGGGGACCCAGGCTCCTTCCATCTTACGGCTCCAACCTCCTGCAAGTGCCTGGAATTCTCTTTAAAGGTCTACAGGAAAATAATGGCATATGTATATATGCAGGGGTTTTGGGACCAAAAACTGCAATTGGGTGTGCCATAGATGCTGTAATTTTTTGCCCAGGTCCTCTGCCAAGATGGCAAGCCCTACTCCCAGGTGCCGGGAGTATTGTTAGCAGGCTGTCTTCTGTAGGCTTCTTCCTTCTGGAGTCTCCCCAGA
Source organism: Ondatra zibethicus (assembly GCA_004026605.1). Classification (NCBI taxonomy): domain Eukaryota; kingdom Metazoa; phylum Chordata; class Mammalia; order Rodentia; family Cricetidae; genus Ondatra; species Ondatra zibethicus. Next base: position 98,940 of record PVIU01006383.1, read on the forward strand.
CTGAAGCTCAGTAGCTCAATCTCACAGACATAAAGACCAGCTTTTTTGCCCTGACCTGGATGGGCACTAGGGAAGAGGAGGCATCAAATAGTCCTATGTCCTTCAGGGCCACATAGCTCACCATCTCTCTCTGCCTTCCTGCCTTGTTCTTGCACCTACAGTGAATCTGAATCCCAACAGCATCCTGGGTAAGCTTCCTATAGGCTGACCTCCCAGGAAACACAACTGCTGACACATGGGTCACTTTTGCTCCTGCAGCCCTGGCCCAGGCTCAAGTCACTAGCCATGATAAACTGCAAAAAAGCCCCAGACAGTAGAGTCTTGCAAGATCCCTGAGAAAAGAGAACCACAGTACCAAGTAGTCCTGGGAGCACCTCTGTCCCTCCTTACATAGTCCCTCCCAGACCATCAATGCACAGGGAGCATTTGAACCTAAGAGCACTATTCCAAACTCTGGACTTGAAGTGAACTGTGGGATTTGGGGCCCAACCACTTTCTAGAGACAATAAAATACTCTTTCCCTAGACTGGAAAGATGGCTCGGTGGGTAAAGCACTTTCCAGGCAAATGTGAGGACCAGAGTTCAAATCCCTAGATGGGGGCCCAGTATCCAAAATTCTCTCTTTTACTCTTCTCACCAGGAGGTGCACCCTGGGTGTGTATTACGTGGTTTGGAGGGGGGGTCTTTACCTGGTCTGGTCTGTCCTTGGACCCAGTGTGGTTGCCAAATCTAGCAATTCACTATGGATGGCCTGCCTATAATCACAGCATGGGAGCCAGAGATGCTGGATCCCCAACAACCTTCCTAGGTAGACTAACCAAAGTAGAGAGTACTGAGATTAAGTAAGAAACTCCACCTCCATATGAAAAGTAGGAATCAAGTTTTCCTCTGCGGGGTCCTTGGCCCACCAGGACTCCCTCTTCCTGTGCTGAGATCAGCGATCCAGAGGGGTGAGTGTGTGTGCACCTTGCCAGAGGGTCCCCACGAGGGAGTGCGGGCACCACCAGCCCCTGCTGCAGGGGGCCTCTTTGTTCCACACGACCCTGCCTTCCCCTGCAAGTTCACCCTTTCCTCTGCAGGGTCCTTGGCCCACCAGGACACCCTCTTCCTGTGCTGAGATCAGCGATCCAGAGGGGGCTGAGATCAGCTATCCAGAGGGATCCACCAGCACAACTGGCTCCAGTACCTTGAGGCCCTAAGAGAAGACAGACCAAGAAAATTCTCCAAGTACACTGTCACTCACAGCAAAGATTGGGATCAAGACGTCAAGACTCTTCTGGCTGTATCTGAAGGAAGGGATGGGCAGGCACCAATGCAAGAATTCCTCCAAGAACATGAAAAGCATCATGACAACACCAGAATCCAGTGAGCACACAAGAAGACTTGAACACCCTATTCCAGAAGAAGTAGAAGAAAACAACTTTAAACGTTACTTAATGAAAATGATGGAGACCTTTAAAGAGGAAGTGAAAAACTCCCTTAAAGAAATGGAGGAGAAGACAAACAAAAAGCTGGAAGAAATTAATAAATCCCTCAAAAAAAAACAAAGAAAACCAAGCAATTAAACAGGTGAAGGAAAAAGTTCAAGACTTGAAGATTGAAATAGAGGTAATAAAGAAAACACAAAATGAGGGAACTCTGGAAATGGAAAATCTGGGTAAACGAACAGGAACTACAGAGACAAGTATAACCAACAGAATACAAGAGATAGAAAAATCTCAGACGCTGAAGATACTTTAGAGGAAATAAACTCATTGATTAAAGAAAACAACAAATCCAACAAATTCTTAACACAAAACATCCAGATAATCTGGGATACCATGAAAAGACCAAACCTAAGAATAATAGGGATAGAAGGAGAATAATTACAGCTTAAAGGCACAGAAAATATATTTAACAAAATTATAGAAGAAAACTTTCCCAACCTAAAGAAGGATATTCCTATGAAGGTACAAGAAGCATACTGAACACCAAATAGACTGGATTAAAAAAAAACATTCCCTCGCCATATAATAATCAAAACACAAAACATACAGAATAAAGAGAGAATATTAAGAGCTGCAAAGAAAAAAGGGCAAGCAACATATAAAGGTAAACTTATCAGAATTACACTAGACATCTCATTGGAAACCATGAAAGCTAGAAGGTCTTGTTTAGATGTGCTGCAGACACTAAGAGACCACAGATGCAAGGCCAGACTACTATACCCAGCAAAGCTTGCATTCCCCAGCAAAGGAGAAAACAAAATATTCCAGGACAAAAACAGATTTAAACAATACGTAGTCACAAACCCAGCCTTACAGAAAGTACTAGAAGGAAAACCACAAACCAAGGAAGCCAACAACACCCACAGTAGCACAGACATCTGACAACCCTCTGCCAGCACAACTCAAAGAAGGGAAACACACAAACACTACCACCAAAATAAATAACCGGAGTTAACAACCACTCGTCATTTATAGCACTTAATATCAATGGACTCAATTCACGTATAAAAAGGCACAGGTTAAGAGAATGGATACGAAAACAGGATCCAACATTCTGCTGTTTACAAGAAACATACCTCAACCACAAAGACATTATCTCAGAGTAAAGGGTTGGAAAAGGTTTTTCAATCGAACAGCCCTAAGAAACAAACAGGTGTGGCTATACTAATAGCTAACAAAATTGACTTCAAACTAAAATCAATCAGAAGAGATGAAGATGGACACTGTATACTTATAACAGGAATAATCCATCAGGATGAAGTCTCAATCCTGAATATCTATGCCCCTAATATAAAAGCACCCATATATGTAAAAGAAACATTACTAGAACTCAAAGTACACATCAAACCCCACACACTAATAGTAGGAGATTTCAGCACTCCTCTCTCACCAATGGACTGGTCAACCAGACAGAAACCAAACAAAGAAAGATGAGAACTATCAGATGTAATGAATCAAATGGTCTTAATAGACATCTATAGAACATTCCACCCAAACAGGAAAGAATATATCTTCTTCACAGCATCTCATGGAACCTTCTCAAAAATTGATCACATACTTAGTAACAAAGCAAGCATCCACAGATACAAAAAAATTGAAGTAACCACCTGTGTCTTATCAGATCACCATGGAGTAAAGTTAAAATTTAACAACAATTCCACCCCCAGAAAGCCTACAAAGTCATGGAAACCAAACAGTCAACTACTGAACCACTCCTGGGTCAAGGAAGAAATAAAGAAAGAAATTAAAGTCTTCCTTGAATTCAACGAAAATAAAGACACAACATACCCCAACCTATGGGACACTATGAAAGCAGTGCTAAGAGGAAAGTTCATAGCACTGAGTGCCCACATAAAGAAAACGGAGAAAGCACACATTAGTGACTTAACAGCACACCTGAAAACTCTAGAAAAAAAAGAAGCACACACCCAGGAGGAGTAGAAGACTGGAAATAATCAAACTGAGGGCTAAAATCAACAAAATAGAGACACAGAAAACAATCCAAAGAATCAATGAAACGAAGAGCTGGTTCCTTGAGAAAATCAACAAGATCGACAAACCCCTATCCAAACTAATCAAAAGGCAGAGAGAGAACACTCAAATTAACAAGATCAGAAATGAAAAGGGGGACATAACAACAGACACTGAGGAAATTCA